>JALPQI010001748.1:0-113630 GCA_025490895.1 Thaumatotibia leucotreta | reverse complement strand
CAAGCGCTAGCGCTAATTAACGATTTATTTTGAGTACATTGCTTCTCAACGAACTTTTCTTAGAAAATTAATTACGTTAGAAATTTGAATTTATAATCAAATTATGCTCACGGTTTGGCTAAAAATCGGCACCTCAATCCTCGGTTTCAATAAAAACCTGCATGATGTTAACAAACATTTCAAAGTAATTATGAATACTTAATAGTTATTTACTACGTCTACAAGATTACTTCATAAATAACAATTGTTGCTTTCAATTAGCGTAAGCCTTCAGTAAAATATTGTTTGCCTTCTGTTGAAAGGAAACCGTATTTGAAACTCTGAGCGTTCGTAATCATGTTTTTATAATAACAATTCGTAATTGCAAGAAATCGCAATAATAGAAGATTCAAGGCGACGTCTATATTTTTCTTAGGGAAAATGTAATAAGGAATAACTTTCGTACTTACTATCTTAAATGTACAAGTATTTCTTCCGGCTTTTATTTAATCAATTACATAATTTGATTGAAGTAATAACACCCTTATGCTGTCGTTAGTTCATCAGGATGGGCATTAGGCAATTTATAATCAATGAATATATACTTGTATATGTTACGTAAGCTTCAAATTACTACTGCACTGATTTGAGCGACTTTGAGCAAGAATCCTCTGAATAGAAAGTTAGTAACCTAAGGGCTGAAAACAAAGCACTGAAATGTTAACTAGCCCCGTGACTTTTTTTTCTCCTTCCTATTAATTCACTGTTCAGTCGCCATTTCTGTGAAGTTTTGAATACGGCCGCTATAAAATAAAAAATAAATATATCCAAACTAATTTAAATTGAATATCTAATTACTTTGCTCATCGCCTTACCAAGCTCGAATCGCAAGATTGATCGGAATCCATTTTGGTATAGGTATGATTGAAACTTTAAATAATCACGTGACCTTTCGTCTCTTTCCTATAGGTTCTAGTCCTACTAAAAGCGAGTTGGCGATCGATAACTCGGCTATAAAAACGAACAAGCTTTTGGCGGGGGAAGTGCTTAAACTTTTCTGTAGTGTCTTGGCTAGGCCCCTTGGAGCCTATAGTGTCAATTACATTTGGTCGTTCGCCGCATACGGTCGCTGAGTACGAGTTTACCAGGCAACCGACCATTTTCAGAACGTCCGAGTGTAATTGACACTATAGGTTCCAAAGAGAAATTACTGGCGCCACTACAGAAAATATAATTGCATAATCTAATTATTTTGCTCATCGCCCTGCCGAGCTCGAATCGCAAGATCGATTGGGAATTTCTAGACGACCTTACTGCTTCTCCGACAGGATTGTATGTAGGGTTCTGGTGTATTAATACTTACTATTAGGTCATTACGAGTAGTAACTGGCGATATGAATGGAGATTTTTTACGAAATTGTTTTATATAATTAAATTTGCGATTTAATTATTGACGTAAAAATTGAAACAAACAAAAGATTGCCAGTCTTACCTATACAGTTTTGAGGTGTGTTATGCTAATACAGTCGATGTCAAAGATACGTCGTTACGGTTTAGGTACTAAAAATATATTTACAAGACTTTATTGCTTTGCCATTAAGGTCGTGTAAATATATTTTTGGCACCTAAACTGTAACGATATCTTTGACGTCGACTGATGTTTATTTCTTTAAACTTTGTACTATAAATTAATGTAAGGCTATATTACTAAAGTACTATTGCAATAGTAATATAATAAATAAATAAATATCTGGAACATCTTACACAAATCGACCTAGTCCCATGGTAAACTCAATTAAAGCTATGTGTTGTGGGTACCTGGCGACGATATATACATATAATAGATAGATACATACAAATACTTAAATACATAAACAGCCATGATCAAGGAACAAATATAAGTAATAAATAAATACACAACTAATGCCCTCGCCAGGATTCGAACCGGGAACCTCCAGGTTCGTAGACAGGGTCACTACCAACTAGGCTACGGAGGCTGAAATAATTAAATTGAGGAGCAATAACGTATTACGTAACTAAAACGCCAACTTCTATTCGCAACCTCTATATTAACGGCAAGTTTAGATGGAAATAACCAATCTTGTTAATTACACAAACCTTAGGAGCAACGATAAATAAGATGAAAGTGTTTTTGATGCAAGTCGGAAACATCAATATGCCGGGAATCCCTAACATGTTTCGCGTTACATGACTGTATTCTGCAAATAATGTATTCGGTGAATCACTCTTCGAAAATGAAACCGCAGGGTTTCATTTTCGCGTGACAACGCAATGCATTAATGTTTTAACGTAATTTCTTTTGGGAATAAATGCCGAAGCTTTTGCTACGTGGAGTATGTACGTGGCGTGTATTAAATTATTTTACGAACATATTAAACTGCTACTGACATAGGTACATCAATAAAAGCTCAACGGAATTTGTAAAAAAAATAATGTTACTGTGTTCTAATAACAGCACGTGAACTTGAATCATGTTATAGGTTAAATTAAGTAAATTTAAATGTCTATCTACCTGTAGGGATAGGCCCTTAACCTTGATTTATACAAAACAATTGGTAATTGAAGTTACAGAATGTTGAGGATTTTACCCTTTAGCAGAATTACGCCGAATATGTTTGATTGACATGCATATTATCTATCTAGAGTCAGTAAAAGTTGATCAGTATGACTCAGTAAGGGTTTTCAGTCGCTGGTAAAACAGCTTGTATACTACAATAGTCGGGTATTAGGTAAAGCGTATGTCACCCTTCGCCATAACTCTCACGGCGCCGCGCCGGCGATATCAGCAAGGTCGCAGGTCCTGGCGGTTATCCAGAGCCATAGAACTTGTGATATCTCGGAAAAAGACGACTAACCCCTGTATTCTTAAACGTCTGCTAACTTACCCCCTTATTCATAAACGTTTGTTAACTTAACAAACCGCTAATAATTGTTTGTCCCTTTTGCTCTTATGGTCACATTGTTAAGACCGAAAGGGACAAACAATTATTAGCGGCTTGTTAAGTTAACAAACGTTTATGAATAAGGGGGTTAGCCTTTAGCCAAGTATTGTTTGCACCTTTCGGTCTAATCAATTTGTCCATAAGACCGAAAGAGACAAAAAATACTTAGCGGCTTGCTGAGTTAGGAGACGTTTATGGATAACGGGCTTAATGTCGTGCGACAGTATATCTTTCGCGAAAGATAGACTTTCGCTGCCTAATTATTACAGGTAGACGGTGACGAGACAAATTACTGATACGAGATTTTAATCGCGATTTTTTTGGTTGTCTTCATAGTGAAAGTTGCCCAGCGTTACCGTCCCTAGTACCATGTTCACTCTTACTCCACGACCCAGATGACACCATGTACGTCGACGTCAAAGATATCATTATAGTTTAGGTGCCTAAATTATATTTATGTCAAGGCAATAAAGTCGTGTAAATATATTTATGGCGCCTAAACTGTAACGATATCTTTGACGTCAACTGTCCGTGTACATAATACTTTAATATGTTAAAAACTTATGGCAGTTATAAACCAAACATACTTTTAATGACTTGCTATAATAATTATAATTGAGTTCCTACAGTAAATTCTTATACATTTACATTAACCAGTCTATCTCAACCTCGGAAAACAAACAATATGTTTTCGCCCGCCATCCCGTCGAGATCATAATTAACCGTTCCTTTCAATTTTCTCCGCCTCCTGCATAGTAAACAGCATTAATTTCCTAGTAACCTTTCCTGTGAAACCACACGTGTACTCCCACTCTACGAGTTCCACGTGCCGCAGACACTGAGCAGTTATAACAGCACTTTACCAGTTTGGAAACACGAAAATGTTACAGATGAATGCAGTTATCCAATTTGGCTAGCTGTGACAAATGGTCGTGATTGCAAAATGGATTTTTACTTCATCTTTCTTTTGCAGTTTTACCAGAAAGATACTATCAAGCGATAATTTATGGTTATAATTATCCATATTTACTTTAATATTATAAAATGTATAAACGCGAAAGTAGCTCCTTGTCTATTACCGCTTCACGTTAAAGCAATTGGGCCGATTTTGTTGAAGGTTCATTTAGGTTCTAGTCTAGTATTTAATGCAAAAATCGACTGTATGCGTGCAGATGAAGTCTCGGGCACCAGCTAATACGTCATATACTTACAAGTTCATACCACATAATGGGTATTTTGACACATGTGCAACGTAGTGAAAGAAATTCACGTAAAGATTTTAAACTATAAACGTGCTCAAGTTGCGTTGGACGCACGACGTAGCAAGTGTAATCATGAACTAACCGGAACTATTTCTATTGTGCAACGGTGATGACATTCCTTATGTATATAAATATTACCTATATTTAGCCCGCGAAACTGAATCTGAAACTCTCCCATAGAATATTTATCAAGATCTCACGACTAAAATGTTGAAAACGGTAATATTTTTTTGCAGTTTCATAAAAATTCGTGACTATAATTTTTACATATGCGCATTTCAATGGCTGGTAAGGCATCGTTTATGACCGTTACATTTGATTCCTACATTTTTATGATAAAGTCATAGGTGTAAATAGACATTTAATGGAATTGGAAATAAAAAAACGATGACCGTATTTCGCTAAATTCACGTTATTTAGTTCGCCCGGACAAAGTTTTAATACACCATTTTCCGCGGCGTGTATTTCACACACGACGCCACATTTCTGTAGCCCAGCGCTCGCTCGTGTCGCACTTTTGTTACAAGTTCTTAACAATAAAGTTTCAGTTTCGAGAACAACATTCTACGAAACCCATTTCTATGCAATATGACCAGTGACAATGTTATAATATAATATTGCTTTATAACAGACTGTATCTTGGTATATTTTCTCTTATTAAAGTGTGCACCCAGTCCGGACCAGCTTGCCTAAAAACGCTAACATACCTACAAAATGAGTCAGTAAGAGTTTCGAATTTTGTTTTGATATATTGGTCGATTGTGATAGACGTCTCTGTTTGCCGCTCAATGCTTGGGTGACGTAACGCGTTGGTATTGGTTAAAGTTTGATGAATGAACTGGCCCATCGTTGGACACTGCGCATGACGGATACGTCATTCTTAAAACACATCATCATATTTAAATTATCATGGGATACAATAAGTTATTCAGGGCTATGAATTGACTCGTATTAATGAATGTAATCAAACGTGAAGACTTGTAGCAAATTATTGCTAAACTGAAAAACACATCATCATATTTAAATTATCATGGGATACAATAAGTTATTCAGGGCTATGAATTGACTCGTATTAATGAATGTAATCAAACGTGAAGACTTGTAGCAAATTATTGCTAAACTGAAAAACTAAATGTTAACACATTGATCGACACTACTTTAATCATCGCGAGCGCCTGTCCCCCAAGTGTTAATTTACCGGCAAGTAATGACCTCAAATGCACTTTCCTCAGAAAATATAATAATTAGAAAATTGGAATTTATAACAAAATAATGCTCAGGGTTTGGTAAAGAATCAGCTTCTGTTCCGAGTAATTGCTCGATTTCAAGAAAAGCCATAACTACCCAACACGCGGTGTGCTTGTTAAATCCACTGCAAATAGGTTTTCAGTGCAAACTCATGGCAGAAGCGAATTCCGTGAATCGCTTAACGCCCACGCCATCGTGATGCGATGCGACAGTAGGCACTCTACATACAAAGCACTGACGTCATATTGCCGGCCGCGGCGACGTGTCTGAACTTGACGGGGAAAACTCACTTTTAGGTTTGTTATTGTATCGCTGCGGCACTATTGTTTGAGATATAAAGGAACGAGATAGTTCATCTTTTACTGATTTGGGATTTCATCAGCATCGGCTATATACCTATAGGTACTTACCCAATTCCGAAATATATACAGTGTGTGGCCTACAACCGGGGTGAAAATTTAAACGGTGCATTAATAAGCTGATCAACAATCATTTCCACATATTTTAATTAAAAAAAAAAATTTCTTTTTGTAATTTTTTGTTCATGTATTTTTCATTATTATGGGTTCATTTACTTGAATTAAAAGTTATCAATAACTTATCATTTTTGAATCATTGAAAAATATATTTTTTTTTTTTTAAAACCGTATCAAATTAGTGTAAAAATGCAAACAAAATTATTGTTATGACTTCCTACCTGGTATACTATCAAGATGTCTTGCGACTGACAAGCTACGACATCGTGATGCCAAGATCCAGTACTAAAGGTCCATAGCTTTGAATGACAATATCTCCGAACTTAACCACTTTGAAACACCGGGACCTTTACAGGATTATTGCTGATAGTCTAAGGAGTCACTCATTTCATTTTTCTCCCGTGTTAAAGACCACACACTGTATATTAGTCTCGTAAAAAGTGTGTGATAAAATGGTAATAATAGGTTTCGACCAGTAGCAGGAGCTCTAATTGTATGACCTACAATGTAATATTAGTTCGGGTAGAATTTGTACTCTTATTATTCATTTGCTAAGCACTGTTCAATTAATTAAGTTATATGAAATGCGGTTGTTGTTCAATAAGCTGCATTGTATACTCGGAATAATATTTCTACAAGTGACCTTTTAAGTTCATAATTAATAACACGCCCACTTACTGCTGACTACGCCAGTTTTCACGGCTTCCAAGAATGTTTGATAAGTCGTCAATGACTGACCACTTTTCACTAACTGGCTATTCTCTGTCCATGGGTAGGTAGGTAGACGATTGATTTTAGAGTGATATAGATAATAGGGATGATGACTGTAGTTAAAATAAATTATTTAACTTTATGCACGGCATAACACATCATCACACATCACATCATCAGACTATGTTAGTCCACTGCTGGACGTAGGCCTCTCCTATTAACTATGCGTAGCGTATAGACGCATTAGGAGGTAAATGCCCATAATCGCCACGCTGGGCAAGCGGATTGGCGATCGCAGTAATGTGTCCACTATGATGACGCTGCTGCCCATCATCAATCTTGTAGTATGGTCAGTGACACTTCAATCCCTTAGTCGACTCTTACGACACCCGCAGGAGGAGTTGGGGTGGTGACAAATGTATTTTTACTGCCGTCACCACACGGCAACTTATCTTATTACTAAGATGGTAGATTGGAGTAATTTTTGTACGGAACTGCTATTTAATAAATTGAAAAGAACTTAAAAGAGTAGGTAATTTGGCAGTACTCAAACGTGACGTCACTTTTGAGTATTTCATATAAAATTCCATAGTGGTGATCGTTTTGACAGTTCGAAAAAAGATGCTGATTTGACTTGCCATTCATCATGGCTATTGACAAATTATATGAAAATTATAGGATGGTATAAGCGAAGGCGTTGAAGACTTTTATTATTTCTAAACACGGAATATAGGTTAGCGCAGCGCTCAATTAATGTAAACTTACAAGGGTTCCATTAAGCGAAAGCGATAGGGCAAATCTGCGCCAGCCAGTTCCCAGTGTGACCCTCCAATCGGCGCCAAGGAGTCGCGAGCCACGGCGCCGTCTAGTCTGCTGGGCTCCTCAACCCAGATAACCTCTTTGGAACGAACCCAGGGAACATTTTTTGCTTATTGATGTAGGCCTCGAGGTCAATCCGAATGTTATGTTAATGGGACTAACCCTGTAGGTACGTAAGTATAATTTGTCAATGTCGCTTTGGATAGTCCATAGAATACGGACCAAAAAAGGTGGGTTGCCTCGTCATGACTGTCATGGAGGCATGTATGGTTTTTATAAAATAAACGTATACCTATATACGTTGTACGTGATGATGTGGTATATTTATGCATCTATTTATTGGTCTGCTGAAGGCGTTAAGTATGAGTACCCACTTAGAAAACCATTTCGAACATTTGACTTTTTACAATTGTGGTAACTGACCATGAGCTACTATAGAAATTTACGTCGACATTTTTTTACTGATGATAGTGATGATAAATTTTGTTTTCGAATATTCATTATTATATTAATTATTTCTGAAGATTGTAGATGTAGGTAGATATATCTGGAACAAATAAATTAAAATGTAACCATGCGTAACTACACTAAACTTAGCACGCTTGTATCATGTAGGTACTATTAACCTTTAACCATAAGTTTACATATGGCTCAAAACGAGCGAACGTAATAGGTGTAACTGCTCGCGAGCTGAGAGGGCGTGGGCTTTCGAGAGATAATCAATAAGGTGCTGGAGATCGCGCCCTCACAGCTAACCGTGCCCGCAGGCCCTCTGTAGGTTTAGTATTTACCCGACCTTTGTATAATTTCGGCAATACGTAATTCGACAATTTATAAAGAGCGAAATACCTACTGTTCTTTCATAAAAATCGTTATAAGCTACGACTCCGGATGGCATACCTATTTTCTTATTAAAATCGATTGTTGCAATTATTTAAAGCTACGCAGACGAATTTTAAAGGACCTGTGATAAATGTGGATTTCATAACCAAAAATAACACAAACAAATAACACAGATTAGAGAGAAGAATAGGTTTAGACCGGGATGTCCTTGCGGTGTTTAACATCGTCTAACAATTTTATAGGTATACGATGTCATCAATTCACACGCCAACAACCCTTTAAGGCAAGAAAACCTTGTATGCTCACTTTGTCAGAGCCCTTAATAGAAATAATGAGAATAAAAGTTTTGAGACATCCAAGTAGCTACTTGAACAATAATATTATGAACAAATCATAAGTTCAGCTTTGACATAAGCCAAATTGGAAGTGAGCCAAATGGTTCATCTGTTGATAGGAAAACTTAGAGAAACGAGCACTTAGTTACTCAGAATGTAGGCTAAATCTACATTTGTTTGTAGGTCGATTTTACAACAATCAACAGCAAATTAAATAATTACAATACAATGACTCTTTGTTGCCACCATGACGTACTAATGCGACTCAACTTAGGTCGAGAGAAAGGGAGAAGGCTATACGAATCGTATATTTCAGTCCCTTTCCGTGAATCTAAATTGAATCGCGTTAGTACGTCATGGTAACACCCCAGGTCGTATAATAAAAGTACATGTTTGGAAGAGGTGAACACTGACCGGTAACCAAGCGAAACTGTAAAACCACTTTATCACAGTCATAATGAAGCCAAACCCTTCAAACATTGCACAATAGATGACAGTTGTGACAATGCACAATTCAGAAGTTAAAATGCATCGATATGTTCGAACTATTCAACGACTTTTATCCAAGCTAGTCAACCATCATTACCAACGCAGAAACGCAGTAGTAACCTGCCTTCACGAGTGGGAATTGTGGGTCCAGTTGCGAGTGATCACAACTGGATGCTTAGCCAAGTTGCTAATAGCTACCGCTTTGTAGCGTATCGTAGTTTTCCCTCTCTTTCATGTTTCATGTTAGTGCGACAAAGACAGTTAGCTACCTTTCGTTTACGATTGACGATTAAGCGTTAGCGATTGGCAACTTGTCTAAGCACCCTGGACCGTGTACAGTCACTATTAGATATATTGGAGCAACCGTCGTGCTCGGTAATATCTGAATATGTATTCTAACGCCATGATAATAGATATTTGTGAGCCCCCGATCGTTTGTATGTACATACCTGTCACAACAGTACAGCACCAAGAATTCAAAATAAAATATAAATTAGTACATTAAGACACAAGTGCGAAAAACATGAAATTAGAAACGAGTGGCGATGTTTTAAAACACGACCGATAGGGAGTGTTTTAAATCGACACGAGTTACGAATTTCGTTTTTGCACGTGTCTCGTACGACGTTTTTTAGTACAGATGGCCCTCCGAAGTTCTGCACCTGACGTAAAATGACACACTTCTCGCACTAGAGCCTAAAAAATATATTTCATGGTGAATTTATCGAAAGGCACGTGCATGACTGAACAATCCCTGCCGAGCTTACTTCTGAGGCTCGGAAATTACTAAGTAGCTACTAGCAGTCTACATAATACATCTTCCCGGACATTCTAACAAGGAAGGGTACCCAACTGTCCTTCATCCGGTTTGATTAATTTTGATATATGTTAACTCAGTCTAAAATAGCCAACGCGTATTTTTCCAACTGTCCAAATCGTTATGAGACATTTTCCTTAAAACTACTGAAAATAAACAACACCCTCCAACTTATAAAGAAAAAGATCAAGCAAATTAATACTTAATTATTAGTTTCATTATATATGTTCGACAACACAAAAAAGAATGTTCAGACAGTTGGTTACCTTAGGAATCAATAGTTAACCGTACGTCACGAGCCGATCTGATTGGTAGGTCCGAGGTCGTTATTTAAGTACTTATTTATTACGGTACCTGTTTGCTTTGTTACTATTGACGCTGTCAACCACGCCGTGGGCGGATCAAGCCCGCCGGCGCCGGCACCCGCCCACGGCGTGGCGTCTACTGCGCTCGTCTGTAGCCATAATAATTAGTAGGTACATTGGTTTTAGAACAACAAAATAATAGCGAAAGGAAATATAAACCTGTAAACAGCTTTAATGAGCACACCCTTAGGCCCTGCTATGCTATTCTCTTATTCACACATTCGACGCTGCGTTCGTCAACGAGCTCGACGTCGAGACAGCCTTGTCTAAAATCCTAGCTGTTTTATTTGACATTAGGAATCGAGGCTGTGAGCGAGGTTGTGGGCGAGTTCGTCGCTGTTTTTCATTAGAGAATACGAATTTCGTACATTAAACGTCAAAATCTCGACGCAGTGTAGTTCCAGCACTAGTGTCGTTTAAAGTACATTAGTGAATACCATTTTTAGGCTCGACGCTGCCGCAACGCTGACACAACACTGACAGCAAGGCGGTTTCCTCAGTGAATAACACTGCTGTAGCTGTACCATGCTTTGGAAAGTAGGTATAGGATACGTTAGGTTTTACTCGATACGTAATGCATCCTATCGCGCTCTTACTGGCATATTGAAGCGAGCGCGATGGCCCGCTTTACGTATCGAGTAAACCTAGCGTTACCGAAACTTGCAAGCTTATTCGACGCCATGCGGCATACACAGCATCCCATAGAAAGAAACTAACTATGGGAAACCGCAGTATGCGGCTAATGGCGACGTCGAACCAAGGCCTCAGAACTTCGAAGTATTTTTTGTACGCTCCCACACTGTGCTAGATTTTTCAAAGCAATCGGTGATATTAGTAATGCAATTGTATTGTGCGATTCATTTATAAATATGTAAAAGTTTAAAATATCACTAATGAAAATAAATATCCAATATATCCACTCTGTATGATGAAAACTGAAATTTGTTTTATTATAGGTAACTTAACGCTTCAACGAACTTAAACGCAAATTGGATGTAAATATTGTAAATCCTCCTGCAGATTTTTGTCGAACATATTAAATCCTGACGGAATAAATATTGGTATTTTAAAATGCAAAATGAGTGAACTGGAGTTTTAATTAAAATATGCAATGGGTAACAGAAATAATTTAAGTTATTAAGTAATGAACTCCGTTTTCGACAGCCTGTAGGCTAAGCACAGGATTGGTGTGACAGTATGTCGCCGCAAGATAGACTATTCGTCCCTCTTTTATTCACATTGTTAGAAAAAGATGGAAACCTATCTCGCGCGACATACTGACGTACCAATCATATGCTAAGCATACCGGTAAGTTTTTTCGTCAACTCGATGACGTAAAGACTAAACGTAACGTGAGATCTCAAATGTCACAATTTATAAAATTTACATACCTTGGCATAGGTACATTATGTATAAAATAAGCTGGACTAAAACAACACAATGCATAGTATTCCAGTAAAAAAGAGCACTTTGCCGGCCTAGGCCTTTAAGATTTGTATAAAAATAAATTAACGACCTCTTGTCATAGTCGCACGCGTAGCGCACAGATATTTTCAAGCACCGTAGTCACCACGATATATCTGATCTACCTAGAA
Source organism: Thaumatotibia leucotreta (assembly GCA_025490895.1). Lineage (NCBI taxonomy): Eukaryota > Metazoa > Arthropoda > Insecta > Lepidoptera > Tortricidae > Thaumatotibia > Thaumatotibia leucotreta. Next base: position 101,728 of record JALPQI010001748.1, on the reverse strand, counting down.
TTTCTATTTTTTGTATTATTTCTAACGTTATTTTCTATTTTGCGAGCTTACTGCAAGATTTTCATAATATTATGAAATGGCACTTTAAAATTGCGCAATGATGAAACTATTCAAGAAGCTTAAAACTGAGTATAAAATCTATGCGCAATAGCATGCACTTTTACACAAATATTCGACATTGAACATTGTATACACGAGTATGCAGGCATACCAGCGTTACAGCGAGATGCTTCACGGAGCTCTCGATAAATTCTCGCAAAACTAACCTTTGAAACTCGAGGCTCGCTAGCAACCGAGTCAGGTATCAAGGTATGCAAAAAAATCTCGGCTACCTAGTGGAGACGCGTTTCATTTCCAGTAATTTAACTCTAAAGTGTTGCGCAAATATTTTTCGAGCTTTCTATTTCAATCGAGTTCGTTTTAATTTGATATTCGTTCATTTGCAATGGCTTTTTCGAATCGCGATATTTTATACGCAAAAATTTAGACAAGTTATTATAAAATTTATAACACACGTCCGCTGAAAATTTAGTAATTGAATTACAGTTTACACTCTAGAGATGGGACGATCGCAAAAGGGCTTTATAGAAGTTATCCATATAATAGGTATTTAGTTTGTATGACTACCTTACCGTAACACAATCGAAATGACTGTTATTTTGTTTGCATGTTAGGGATGAATAGGATTCCGATCGGTAGGTATAGGCCCGGGATTACACCATCTGTGAGTTTTTTAGTAAGATATAGGTACAGAACTAAGGAAAGAGATATCGATATTCCTCATTCCTTAATATAGCTCCGTCCCTACAACTTACGTAAAAACTCACCATTGTAATCACGACCTGGCCCCTATACCGCAAAACTTTACAAGCGTACAATTCTACAAAATTTTACAAATTCCCATACAAAAAGTTGACAATTTTGTAGAATTGTAAGCTTGTAAAGTTTTGTGGTATAGGCCACTGGGATTATTTCATAAGAAACGTCATAAAATGCTAAGATAAACGTATGACTGCATAGGTAATATTAACCAACTGTACCGTCATTCGAAGCCTAAATAAATGAGAGTGGCAACACTGTTTGCCTAATCTATGACGGCTAAAATGCACTTTTCAGTACTGGTCACCCTACTTTCCCGCCTTTTCTAGTTTCTATAAACAATATCCATAGAAACATCTTCAAGATACTAGGCAGTCACATTCAATAATTGTTATTTATTGTTAAATCTACCTCAAAGATCGACGCATATTATAGTATAGTTGCCGATTTCTAATAATGAACTCTTGTCAGTTATAGATTAATCCTTATAAATATGTAAGACTCACCATTTTTTCGATTGTTTTAACGTCACATATATAAGGCTCATTTCTAAACTGTCAAAAGTTTATTCTTTGAAATCGGCAACTACACTTATATTGATATGATAGTTAGGTAGGCCAATTTACATTTCAAAAGGAAAAAAACACGATAGCAATATGAAGGTGATTTTAAAATCCATCTACCTACACAAGCATTCATTTATTAATCCAATTTTATTTCGAGTGAGGTCGCTTTTTTCGTTTAGTTAAATTCGTTCAAATTATAAACTGCAGTGCATCAATTTGAAATTGTTGTAATATACAGTCAACACATTTTACAGTGGATTATATAAGTGAGTTGGTCATATTACAAATGCAAGACTCCTCGCTATGGATGCATCGTGAGTACCCTGTGTAAATAAAGGGACATTTTTTTTCAATAATAACCATACAAAGGAACCAAACTAAACTGTCAACCTTTTTTTTATTGTAAACAAATACGTTGAATCACTACAGTTTTTCCTTACAGTTCAAGTATTCTCAATAAAAATAATTACTAATTGACCAATCATCACTACATCGTACAAAACAAAGAAGCTGTCCCCGTCTGTCTGTCCCTATGTAATGTTTTCTATTCTTGAGTACATTTTATGACATGACACTAGTTTACATCTTGATATTAAAGACTAACAAGTACATCAATGCAAATTGCATATTGCTTAACCTCTTCTAAAGCTAGGCGTCCACAGACCCGATTCATACGCATCGGACGCATCGCATTTAAGCCAGGCGTCCACATGTTCGTATCGTACGCATCGGACGCATCGCATCGCATTTCTTCCACTGATATTACGAAACGTACGGAGCGGAACAGTCGACGCACTTGTATGATTTTCTATACAAAGAATACTAAATGCGATGCGTCCGATGCGTACTATTCGGGTCTGCGGACGCCTAGCTTTAGTATTTTGTTAAGCCTACAGGATGCTTAGCCAAGTTGCCTATCGCTAACGCTTTGTAGCGTATCGTACTTTTCCCTCTGTAACTCTTTCATATTAGTGCGACAAATAGATCTGCCTCTCCTTTTACGATTGACGATTAAGCGTTAGCTATCGGCAACTTGTCTAAGCACCCTGCTCAGATATTTATGACCATCCTGGCCGCTCGGATATATCTGCTGGCGACTGTACACTTTATACAGCACAAGAATTTGCTAATACTAACACAAGGGATGTTTCTTTGAACTATAAACTAGCCACATTTCGAATGCCAGCGCGAAATTGCAAGCTATAGCCGTACCAGTAAGTTATTATCGCGGACTACTTTCTATCCATCCCACTCGTACTCGCGTATTGGTGCGAGCGAGCCGGATAGAAAGTAAGTTCTCGTTAGTAGCGGCAGCTCATGGTAGGGCGAGGCATTCTCCGATCTTCTACCAAAGCATAATCGGGTTTACAGACAAGCAGCTTATTCGAATTCTCGGTCAAAGTTAACTCATATAACAAGGAGATATTTTGAATATTTAACTTAGCATGTTACAAGGAAGCATTGAAATTGCATCATAAGCAGAGATCGGATGGATTTGCGACATTCTTAGTGACTTACGTCATTTTGATGACATTTAGTATGAGATGTCATGTCGCACAAAAATCCGATCTCTGATCATAAGTTACATATCCTGAGAAAGTAAACACATTTTCTTTTAGTAAATAATGTATTGCCTTTGATAGGTTCCGTCAACCAATTGGAACCCACTCTTGTTTGAAAGCCACTCTAGAACCATGTCAAAGTGAAAAGTTATTAAAAAAGTCTTACAATCTGATTAATAACGTTACTTTGACATTGACGTTACTTGAGCTAATTTTTTAATGCTATAAAACTATGATTTTAAGGGTGACGTACATAGCAACCAGTGACGTAATTAAAGAGATTGACTCTTTTACGTCTGGAATACTCAGTTAAAATCTCACACAATGCTCGCGAGGAACGAGTATTTTTCAAGTCTATTATTAGGATGTGCCCTAAAACGAACGAGACTGCGCCACCCCGGACGAGGGCAGAAATAACCTCGGAAGTAAAGAAGCATGTTTTGAAAGCTTTCCACGCTTTTCAAGTCGCATAGGTACTTGTGATGTCAGTTTCTGTCGATAACTTTTACAGTGTAACATTTGTGTTCACATTTCATGTTCACGCTTTCTATTGTACAATGATTTTAGAAAGCGAAGCCAGCTTTACTTTCGTTACCTTAAGGGGTTTGGTGTAAAGTAACCACCTTATATATAAACGTCTTCTGATGTAGCACGCCCGTATATCTGTTTGACCCTTTCAATCTTATGAATATGTCTATAAGACTTAAAGGAACAAACAATACTTATCGGCTTGCTAAGTTAGGAGACACTTATGAACAAGGGGGTGAGTTTAGTTTGAGGAGATTTATTATTCATCAAAATACGCATTACTACGTTTTAAATTGTCCAGTGGAATTGACTTCTTATGCTTGTGATATATTTAATGACGAAATAGGTTAATGAAATTCAAACTACTAAATTGTATTTCTTAAAACTTCAACTTAATAAATATGTATATGTAGATACTAAAAATAAACTTCAAGATAATAGATGCTCCTTAAATAAGTTTTATTCTTTCAGTGGAATCGAATGCATAGCGTGTTATCGATTTATCACAGAACCTGAACTTATTTATAGATTTGGTTAAAATACTAAATGACGACTATAAAATCTGAAATAGTCATGGAAAAGTTACAAAGTATATGGAGCATATACTGGCACAAAGTATACTTGAATAACAGATCAATCAGATCGTACCACTGTCTTTGTGAGGCATTCAAAATACAAAAAAAACTTATTTGTGTAGACAAGACAATACTTAAATTACAATGTGCGGTATTTAATAACTTAAAGATCGTTTAGATCTTAATTAATACTTTATAAGCTTCTAAAAATTGGTATTTACACAGCCCTTCTTAATATTATTTCAGTTATGTCAGTGATGTATTTACCAGCCACTCACATGCTTTGATTTGTCGATATACTCTATTGCTATGTAGAATTTGAATTATGATAGATATATAGCTACCCTAAATATCCAACCTGACTTATCCAGTCATCCTTTTCTCTTATTTTATTCTCAGGCTTGCTCTCAAACGGAAAAGGGGTTATTTGCCAGTTCAATATACAATTAGAACGCATTCTCAGTAGTTAATTGGATGGCAACTAGCAAAGTAAACAGTTGCATCCCCTATATGGAGCCTACGGTTGTTTACGATCAAACAGACGACGGAGTCTTAATTTAGCCTTTAGCTGCAGGCTTTGGTGTTTGTGGTTCAAGATAAGTTCGCTTAGGAACCATTTTAATGGAAACTGAAGTCTGAAACAATTGACAGTGGTCGTGTAGTGGTTCTCTCGGATAGTCGACTTGTTAAGCGTTTGGAACATAACGCGGACCGCCTAGCGCACATCCGATCGATGTATTTGCCTGCCTTTTGTCTACGAACGATACTAGCAATATATTATATTACGTTGAGCTTGGCTTGCTATTAGGACTGCTGTTCGTACAGATAACGCACATACACATGTACGGACATCTGGGGCCTATTTCTAGAAAGCTTGTAACTTGTAATACAAGCGGAAGTCCCTATCTAATTAATTGTGTTAAAAAGAGACTTCCACTTGTATTACTAGTTACAAGCTCTCGAGAAACGGACCTCTGTACTGAGTTATCAGGTTATCATAATATACTTGTTTATTGAATAAAGAGTGTGGCATTGCGGTCATTGTGGCAATCTTTGGGGGAGGCCTATGTTCAGCAGTGATGATTGAATAAAGGTTTTAGTCTGACGTTCATGTTTTCATGAACGTTTGAATAAACATAATGATTTACCCATCATATTTGTCTGTTACTTGTTAGTTAGAGTTAACAGCAAGAGCAAAAATAAAAAAATATCTAGTTAGTAAATGGAATGCAAACAATTTTATTTCAATATTTTGCCACGATATGAAAACTGACGTTTTCAGGGTACAGGAAAAATGTGTAAATAAATAAAGAGTGGCTTGATTGAAAACTGTATGTTGATTATTCATAAAAGCATTTGACAGTTCATGCGTGCACATTGTTGTTGAATAACACATCGCACGTACTGCACACATTGTGACGCAGTTTGTGGGCTTAGTACTAATGGATTTGGATACCCTTCGGTCTATGGATTCGCATAAATGGGATACCGTATACGGTATTAAGCTATCAGATTGTTCTAATTTAGATTAATTAATTACCTAATAAGTACCTACAGAATGTAATTTTTGCGTTAATGCAGCAAAGAGCATACCTACTTATGTAATTAATCCGTTTTGCTAGTAAATACCAAAAAATAAAATGAGGTAAATATAAGAAAAATAAGATGATACAAATGAAAACAAAATGTATCTAGTGTTTACCTATTGTTGAAGAGCAATATTATTATCCATGTAAATTTTGTTACAATCACGATAATCTTCATGCATGTTTCGCACACCTATTCAAAACAGTTGTAACTCAAAATGTATTTTTTAGTTTATGTATATTCGTGATCTACAAAGTTCGTAGATCAAAAAATACTGTTTTGATCTAGGCGTGCACTTTGCACATAAATGTACGCTATAGCACTACCTAGTGCAGAAGAATAAAGATAATCCAAACCCCATACAAACTTGAAAATACCCGCTAGACTAACTTGGTAATACAGTGTGTCAGAAGGTAGGTCAGCCGACTAGGTCGCCGATTGCTCTATTATTGTTTGAGAACACGCGTAGCGAAGTCTCAGTCGGCCGACGGGTTGCAGGCCATCGACGAAAAGCGAAAAAGTCCCAAATGCTTACAATCTCTATCGCAACATAGGGCTGTCTGGTTTTAAGCGGCAGGGCGGGAGCCGGGCGAGCGGAGGCTGCAAGCGCATTCCCGCCCTGGCTCTTGGGCGCTGCGTTTGTGTCGCGTCGCTTCGCTTAGCGTTTTGTCTCACTCTGCCTATCCCGGCTGATTTGGCATTCGTGGGTATAAAGTGACTAAATGCAGTGCTTGTCGCTATGGGACCTTGTGCGATTATCTAAACTTTCGTGTATTGATTTGAGTTCGCGGTCGCCCATTAAGTAAATAGATCGGTGAGTTCAACCTTAGCCTTCCACTGAACAAATTTCAATCTAGACTACCTGTTTGATAGGATATCAGGATTTCGTGATGAACTTTCGCTATGTTTACTCAATCATCGCTTCTGCGGAGCAGACCTATATTGAAGTTTTTTTTTTATAAATCGATTCGGAATAGTTTTTTTATTTCATCGGCCAGTTTTAGTGTTACCGCAAAGGAATTCTGGGTTTGTCGCAAAAAACTTAGTCTTTATTCTTATTAACTATCATATTTTATTAATTGTTATCCATTATCACAGTTGATTAATCAACTCAAGTTTTTTGTATTTATTTGTTTTTATATGGAGGTAAATTATATTGTTTATGTTATTTTAATTGCGCGGAATACCAACAATTGTTCTAGATAATTAATACAGACTGTATTCCAGTAGTTAACTCCAAATCAGCAGTAATTAATCAAGCCTACGTAACTATAAACCGTTGATTGAGACATGATAGAATTACACCTAGACATCTATTAGGTAACTATTTACACCTAAGTACAGTTTGATATACATATGCATTTAACCTTTAACCTTTTCAACGTTTTTCCTTTCGTGTTAAATTGTGACCTCACAAACCTATAACAGCATAATTTCGACTGACAGATAATTATTGACTCCAAAAGTCTTGGAATACACAGAAACCAGGACAGGACATTATTTTCAAAATCGTATAATGACCAATGACGTCACTAATGCGCAATATCCTCTATAGGTATTAACCTATAAATATAAGCAAAAGCGAATGTAAACTATTTGAGCCTCACTTGCACGCTCTAGGGTTAGGCAACTAACACGGGGTTAAATATGTAAGTCTAGTCCGTGTTAAGTGGCCCATCCCGAGATTGCGCAAATGGAGCTTATACTGTGCGTCCTCTAATACCTACTTAACATATTGTCCTAAGTTACGCAGCCACCCGATATCATACCCTAGACGGTCTGGTGCCCAATTTCTCTCAAGAAATTGACGTCATCACATCAGACAGCTACTTGTAGATACGTACATTTTAATATCACAGAAACCTGATTTGATATTGATTCTATTCTTTTTAGTGGGTTTTATTTTAGTTTTTAGGCAACACTTATTGATAGTTTTTGGTTGTAATATTTCGGTTTTCTGGTGTGCTGTATCTATATAAAATTGTCTTCTGCTCAGTATGTGCACTGAGATCATACGCATCGGCTCACATGTAGAAATATTTTACAGATCGTTGTTTAACCCACATTTTTGGCGTTTTAGACGGCGGGCAAAGTAATCTTGAGTTTGGGGCAACATTGCCCACCTCAAATGAGTGCTTCATGAGCTTGTATGACAATGATACAAGAATCACTCAATGTTATTGGGCAATTTTAGCATTCCCTTTTTATAACTCATGGATAAGTGTGAACCATTTAAAATTAAGGGGTTGGGCAATGTTACCTACCCATTTTTGCTCTTTTTCATACAAAGCTCACTTACGCAGTTGGCAAATGGGTTGTCAGTTTCAAGTAAATAAAAAGTTTAATTTTTGTTCAAGACATTGGTGTAGTAATTAAATCAAAACTGTGCAAATTGTATTATTTGTTTTGAAAAAATAAAAACATACATATTCTTTGAATTGAAATCATTTATGTAGAATAGACTGCGTAGTTATCGGTGCCGATTATTTTCCACGCGGAAAATAAAAGAGCGGGGTAATAACAACGTAATAATTCACTAAAAAACTTTAGCCGTCGATTATTTCATAGAGTGGTATAAGCATTTTTTGGTTGGGCAATGTTTACAATGTCCATTTGCCATTTTATTAGATAAAATTGCCCAAAGTCATAACTTATTTTAAAATTAGAATTTAGCAATAAAACTATAGTCAATGTAGTCTACTGTTCTTATTTTATCACAGGTCAAGTACTTAAATCATTTGACGCTTCCCTATTTTGAGAAATTCACGTCGAGATTTTGCCCGCTACAAAGCATACGTCAAGGCCAGGCCACGACATTGGTCTAAGACGACCAACGACGAGCGAACGATATGGGTACTCCCTCTCACACGTATGGTTTTCCGCTAAGCCGGTCGCCTTAGACCAAAGTCGTGGCCGGAGCATAAGGCTTCTCTGCCTGAGTGCACGCTGTTTACACTTTGTAAGGCCTAAGTTGACGCTCAACCCGGGCAAGATTTGGCGTCCATGTTTAACAAATGCACATCAACGAGTGGCCTGAGTACCTACCACGCTGTTCAATTCAAATCCCTTGGATACTCGCCGCTCGTCGCTCGCCACTCAGGCTAAGGCTAAGTTTATGACTATAATAGTTATTTATGTGGCCGGCGCATAATAAGAGGCATTAAACATGAGTGTGGTTTTATGAAACGCGCCGTAGACGAGTTTCATAATAAGATCACACGAGTGTTTAATGCCTAATTATGTACGATGTAGTAGTATAGAATGATAATTTACCTTTATTTACATTGATATCCACTAAGTAAAATACCTCTAAATCTAACAATTCAAATCAGTTTAAATTACTCAATTTACTATCATTAGGCTGTTGATGATGATGATGATGATGTGTAAGATTATCCTACAATAAATATGTATTGAAAAAAAAACTAAAGGAAGTTGACTTTATAATGTTAACATTAATGTACTGACACCGATACTTCAATATTAATATTATGATGCTGTGTACTTTAATGTTAACATTATGATACAGCCACAGACACCGGTTTCTTAATATAGGTCATTACATTACCGCTTCTGAATATATAATAGGATAATATAATTATTTATTAATAAAAAAAAATACACAATTAAAAAACAAAACCAAAATCACAAAATACCATAATATCAATCTAAACTTAACTAAAGAACCTTAAAGCTAAAACAATTTAAACACCAATCAGTCAAATAACCCACCCCGCAACATTCCCGGTGCAAAGGTGCCTAACAAACTAGCGGCATTTCCGCGCTGCACCGCAATAGCAAGAAGCCTTTGCACCAGGAACGATCCGGAGCGGGGATCATGGCCTCGTTCTTGGAGACGACGCCCGAACTCCCTAAGTCATAGGATAGTTATGATATGGTAGTACGAGCCCCGATGCATATGTTCTCGTCCAGTCCGACAGTTTTTCGAGATTATCTCGTTCATCCGGGGGAAAAGGTTTAGAGACAAAACCTTCACTATTCAATAGTAGTACTAAAATAGTTTCTTTATAAAATATTTGGACTTAATAAATCAGAATTAAAAAAAAAACTATTTTACGAGAGGTATTTTTTTAATTTTTTTCCACAATTTTTAATTTTGTAAATAATCAATGAATGTAAAGAACGCCATTAATATTAAAGACGACATGGTACACCTGATGCACTGCGAATTTTGCGTCAAGCTTATAAGCGCGGAATTACGGTGGTGAACGAAAATATAATTTAGACACTGGTTTGTTAAAATCGATTTATTAAACAACAAAAGCGTACTTCAGATTGTTGTGTCTCTTGAAATGTAGTACATTAACCATGACTAACGTTCATACAATTTACCATTAGCATAATGTGATCATTTTTAAAATATTAAAAAATTTGTAAAAATTGTTTCGAACTAGACGAACTCCACTGCATCGGGGCTCGTAGATAAAAGCAGTTATTTTAAGTATCTTTTTCGATTCCAGGTTGGCGGCAGCGCAGGAGGCGGCGGGCGCGCAGGCGCGCGCGGCGCCAGCTGATACCATGGGCGGCGCGCATCAGCCCGCTACTCCGGGGCCCACATCGCTCTTCATACTCTCCGACGAAAACCCTATACGGAGGTACGTCTATAGCTTCTGAGAGTGTTTTTTACTACGAACAAATAAAACACGGAAGCCGCACGCCATATTAAATTGCCTTTCAAAAACGGTCCTGAATTTTAGTTGACAAGTGTCACCCCCTCTTCAATGCATCAGGGTAACTAATGAATGTCAATATCAACCTATAAAAACTTAAGCTGCCATTTAAAAATAGTTGTGATTGGTCCATCAAAGTTTTGATTGGCTATGTTCTATAAACATTTTTGTCAAAGATGTTGCGTCAAAACATGCGCGGTGTTAAGAAAAGCGTTATATCCTGCCCATCTTGGCACAATTGAACAATTGCTTTTGGGGGCATTTTTGAGCTGGCGTTAGACGTCCATGTTATTTATGGTCGCAGGTTTTTTACCATTTCCTGTATGCTTATTATAGCTAGTGAAGGACGGGACATCTATCTCGCGACGACATACTGTCGCACCAATCATATGCTAAGCCTGCTGCTACCTTTTAAGCCCTCTCGCCATGCGCCAGATACAGCGTTTTCCCATAGAAGGTTATTTTAACTACTATGGCAAAACGCTATATGCGGCAGACAGCACGGCGTCTATTAGGAAACCAGGGCCTAACGCGATGTTTCGCGACCCTAAATCACAAGGGAAAAGTGGTAAATGCTTAACTAGAAATAACTACTGGTGATTTTCATTATGACGCGCGTCAGCTAAATATTTAAAAGGTCACGGGGCCCACATCGCTCTTCATACTCTCCGACGAAAATCCTATACGGAGGTACGTCTATAGCTTCTGAGAGTGTTTTTTACTACGAACAAATAAAACACGGAAGCCGCACGCCATATTAAATTGCCTTTCAAAAACGGTCCTGAATTTTAGTTGACAAGTGTCACCCCCTCTTCAATGCATCACGGTAATGAATGTCAATATCAACCTATAAAAACTTAAGCTGCCATTTAAAAATAGTTGTGATTGGTCCATCAAAGTTTTGATTGGCTATGTTCTATAAACATTTTTGTCAAAGATGTTGCGTCAAAACAAGCGTTATGTCCTGCCCATCTTGGCACAATTGAACAATAGCTTTTGGGGGCATTTTTGAGCTGGCGTTAGACGTCCATGTTATTTATGGTCGCAGTTTTTTTACCATTTCCTGTATGCTTAGCACATGATTGGCGCGACAGTATCTCGCCGCGAGATAGTCTATCCGTCCCTCTTTGGTTAATATAGCTAGTGAAGGACGGGACATCTATCTCGCGGCGACATACTGTCGCACCAATCATGTGCTAAGCCGGCTGCTACCTTTTAAGCCCTCGCGCCGTGCGCCACATACAGCGTTTTCCTATAGAAGGTTTTTTTAACTACTATGGCTAAATGCTATATGCGGCAGACAGCACGGCGTCTATTAGGAAACCAGGGCCTAACGCGATGTTTCGCGACCCTTAATCACAAGGGAAAAGTGGTAATGTTTATCTAGAAATAACTACTGGTGATTTTCATAATGACGCGCGTCAGCTAAATATTTAAAAGGTCACGGGGCCCACATCGCTCTTCATACTCTCCGACCAAAATCCTATACGGAGGTACGTCTATTTCCTGCTACCTGTTAAGCCCTCTCGCCGCGCGCCACGTACAGCGTTTTCCCATAGAAGGTAATTTTAACTACTATGGCAAAACGCTACATGCGGCAGACAGCACGGCGTCGATTAGGAAACGAACGTTCGAATATTTCGGAGATTTGTCTCGGTCACTCTAATGACGCTTTCGTGGTGTGATAGAGACAAACCCCCGAAATTTGCGAACATCGAAGTTCGCGGTAGGCCAACAGGGCCTAACGCAGATATAACTAGAAATACCTACTGGTGATTTTCATTATGACGCGCGTCAGCTAAATATTTAAAAGATCACGTAGCTTATTATACTTTACGACCAAAACCGTATACGGAGGTACGTGTATAGTTTATGAGATGTTTTTTGACCATTTTCTGGCTACTTTTATCGCAAATCGTCGCAATACATACTCAACCTCGGGTAAATCCGATGTTGCCTACTCGTATACGAGGTTTAGTACCTACCTAAGTATAGCGGCGGTATATAAATGTTTCTCGACCCTCAAACACTTCGAACAATGTCAAACTGGTAGGTAATGTTTAAATAGAAATGTTGGTGATACTCGTTACGACGATGCGCGTCGGTCATCTAAATAATTAAAAGGTCACATGGTTTTTCATACTTTCCGACTAAAATCCTATACGGAGGTACACCTAAGTCCTCTGTAGTCCAGAAAAAAAAATTTTTTATTTTTATTTAATCAAGTCACATAAGTGCTTATATTGTTATGTGGTATAGCTTAGTACTAATACTGCTGTTATACTAATATAATATCGACGCTGGAAAGGAGAAATTGGATAAGCGACACAGTGCATACTTTACAGGAGAGGCAAAAAACCGCCCAGATTTTCAAAAAAAAATCATTAAAATTAATTAGCTGGCGAAATCAAATAATTGAAGCATTATTTATGGACATAAATATGTTTTCTTTATGATTTTTTCATTATTTAACGTATTCAAGTGTTATTTAAGGATTTACTGTCGCTTAAGCAAAATGATCGGAAAAATTGATTCAGGTAAAATTATCTAACCAATATGCTTAGCACAGGATTGGCGCGACAGTATCTCGCCGCGAGATAGACTATCCGTCCCTCTTTTGTTAATATAGCTAGTAAAGGACGGGACATCTATCTCGCGGCGACATACTGTCGCACCAATCATGTGCTAAGCCTGCAACACATTGTATTAGAAATAAGGAAGGTAAAAAGATCTACCCGAGACTTACATAAAAAAATCATCATGTTAAAATTGTCTAACTGCCGAAGTGGCTTATTTTATATTCGGGTAAAAATATGTAAATTGATAAAATAGCATAAATCATTTATTGAAAAAAAATACACAATTATAATGAACACAAAACCAAAATCACAAAATACTATAATACTAATCTAAACTTAAAACGGTGGTGGTTAAATATTAATAGCATATATATCATTAAAAAATATCCACATATTTAAAATAAGAAACTATTTTAAACTTCATATTCAGTCATTTTAATTACATGAGTAACATTCCGTGACTAGTAAACGAATTTACTTCACGTGAAAAAAGAAAAACATGGTTTTAGGTATTTTTATAACTTTATTCCAAAAAGTAGGTAAGTAGTAAAATGGGATAAGTGAAGGGAATGGTTCATAAATAAATGTAGATAAAAATGGTTTAACGCCAATAATAGTTCAGATATCAATGATATCATAGTCAAGTAATATTGTCTAACCGTCTTAAATTTTAAATTCAGATAAAGGTAAAATTGTCCAAACGACGTGAGAACATATCATACAGTCAGGTAGAAATAGCTAACCCACAAGTGAAGATTAGTTGTCACACGGCAAAAATATCCAAGTAAAATTTTACCTGTCATGACAAATAGGTAAAATAATCCCAGATGAATTATGTTGAATTATATTTTATCTAATCTCCATTTTCCTAAAAGTGGTCAAAAACCAAGTCGTTTAGTAATAAAAAATGGTCGAAAGTTCTCTAAATCACCGATGGGATAAGCGACACAAAAGTTGTCAGATGGATACGAAACCTAGCTCATTCGACGCAGAAAAATTCGCCGATTCTAACGGTGTATATAACTCAATATCTTCAAAAGTTTCGCTTATCCAATTTCTCCTTTCCAGCGTCGATATGTAAGTACCTGTAGTATATTTGTAGAATACATAATTAATAATAATTTATTTCTTCAGTATTAATTAACTGAATAACAAAAATACCGCTAGTGTCGAATATGTCCCTGTCTCAATCAACATGACTATCCATCATACTCGTGCGAGTTAATTAAAACAGCAATATAATTTCACCAATTTTCGTAATGGGAACGAGTAGTAAAACATTTTGTCATAAAACAAGGAGGCATTTTAAAAATCTGTAGGCCAAAGTGTAAAGCCGCTTTTTCAATTAGTGTTCTGAGCGAGCGTTTGTTCGTTCTTGGACAGGTGAAAACAGAATTTCACATACCAAATTTTCGTTCGTCAGCCGACGAGCAAGTGAATGCTCTCAAAACACTAAGTCGAAACCTGGAAACGCGGTTTTACCCACTTACATTGGAAATTTTAATAACCTGAAAGTGTGCTGACTACTTGTAGGGTAGCGCTGTAGCGTTACATACTCGTAGGCAGAGTCGGGCAACAAGTAGTCTGATTACTTCTGTAAATTACATTTATAATACCTATAGATTACAAAGTACACAGTATACAAAAGTAATCGGAAGGAGTAATCATATTACTTTTTGCCCAAGTCTGCTCGTAGGTGGGTGAATATCTGAGCGTTTCAACCGCCTAATTTTGTGGCATCATTTTTGCCGAATACCCTTATTCACAAACGTCTGCTAACTTAACAAGCCGCTAATAATTGTTTGTCCGTTTCGGTCTTAACAATGCGTCCATAAGAGCAAAAGGGATAAACAATAATTAGCGGCTTTTTAAGTTAGCAGACGTTTATGAATAAGGGGGGAAGTCTCTAAACGTCTCAATGTTATACTTCGTCATTTGTATAAGGTACCGTGCCTCCTTCAAATGACAAAGTAGCACATTGTAACGAATAGAAACTTGGCAAAAATGATGCCACCAAAATTAGGCGGTTGGAAAGCTCAGATATTCACCCAGACTATTAAAGTTTTTAGAAACAAAGCAGCATTACGGATTACTCTTAATTTGACGAGGCGCTAGGTATTGTTACGTCTGTTATATAATTTGTTATATTGAAAAGACCGAAAGAGACAAACAATACTTAGCGGCTTGCTAAGCTAGGAGACGCTTTTATGAATAAGGGTATAATATAAAACAAGCCTAATTTCCGCCTGTATAACACTTCAATCTTAACATAAACTCGCTGCTTAACTTTTTTTAATTGCATAATATTGATGAAAACAGATTCACAAAGTCTATACGAAGGTAAATAGGTATTTTCGACGTCCGACATATTTACATATATATTTTACCCATTTCGGGCGCCAAAGCGAAAACGAAAAAAGTGTAAACAAATATGGCTGAATAGCAATAGCATTTGTGGTTTTTGCAAAATCGTGAAACACGTTCGTAGATTTATATCATCATCATCATCGTCAGCCTATGTTAGTCCACTGCTGGACGTAGGCCTCTCCTATTAACTATGCGTATAGACGCATTAGGAGGTGCCGCAATGCCCATAATCGCCACGCTGGGCAAGCGGATTGGCGATCGCAGTAATGTGTCCACTATGATGACGCTGCTGCCCATCATCAATCCTCCTGCGGGTGTCGTAAGAGTCGACTAAGGGATTGAAGTGTCACTGACCATTATTTGATAAAAGATATCTAACCCTCACAGGGTTTAAGGTTTTAAGTTGGTAATAGGACCAAGATTGTGTTCTGAAAGTACATGATAGGAAAATAATGCAAGTTTTTAGGTTTGTTTATATGTTTTTCATTTTCTTCTATCGCACGGAATATTCATCATGAAGTTATCTATTATCATGGCAAGCTTTCCCATCCATTAAAATATGTATCTACTTAAAATGCTGTCAGACCTTTTTAAAATAAAGGCACAGTCGGAAGCTGTTTATCGATGAAATGACAAACTTAAAATGTGCCAAGATTACTCCGACCATTGGCAGACTAGTAAGCTAAAGTGCCTTTTTAGAGTTCCGTAGTAAATAAGGAATTCTTACCCATGTTTCTCTATGTCTGTCTGTTGTCTGTCCGCAGCTTACTCATAGTCAGTGGTCGTTAGTACATATACTTACCTGAAATTTGCAATGTTACACACATATTTGTTGTGTTGAGTTGCCGACAAAGTGGTAGATTAGAACATTTTTTCCTATAAGTAACTTTTTTTTAAGCCAATATTTTCGGATTTTGATCCGTGGGTGGAAAAATATGAAAAAAAAAATCAATGTAATCGGCCCAGCCGTTTTTGAATAACGAAACCCTACATTGAGCATGGCCCGACAAGCTCTTGGCAGGTTTTTTAAATGTTCGCATGGAGTTACGTTACGTTACGCGAATATTTTTTTTATTTAACCTGAAACCTGAAATGTTTCTTGATATAACCAGGAACTTTGTGATCTAAATTACAAAATACACATACAACTGTAATTTACAGAAATAATCGGATTACTTTGTCCCTACTCCCACATAGGGATTTTAACCAAGGTTTTACTTATTTTGATTGTCTATGGAAAATAAAGAAATATCTGAAAGCCTGTTTATCCCATTGTTGCCTTTAAATTGACTACTATTTAACAAAGGCTTGTAAAACAGTTGCAGTTGAATGTGGCAGATTTCATCTCAACATATCTAGGCTGCAAGTGGCTGTTTACTTGCAACGGAGGATACAATAGAGATGCCAGAATAATTTAAACCGAGGGAGATATGAACCTTCATTGAAGATTATATTACGAGCAGAAAGCGTAATCGCCTTTGTTAGTCATGCAAGCTTGATATCTGATTTCATTGTTGGTAAATTAAAATGTGCGGGTTGCAACTATTGTTCCTGTTTTCAATCAGTTACGGGCTTTCATTTTCTTTTCATTTACAAGTTTTATTTAGTGCTTCCGTCGACGACTTTCGTGGGAATTTGTACAAGATTATTTTGTGTATTGTTTCTTCGTGACCAGTAGGCCTAGCACATGTTTGATGCGACAATATGTTGCCGTGAGACCGACTTTCTGTCTCTCTTGTATTAAAATAATTAGTAGAAAAAGGGTCGTCGCGACATGCAGTCGTATCAATAATGTGCTAAGCCTACAGGCCCTACCGCAATAAACGAAATTCGTAAATTACGAGGATTTGTTTCTCTTCTTCATTAGAGTGAATGACGCCTTCGTTTGAGTGACAGAGAAAAATCTACTAATTTCGATTTTCGCGGTAGTAGGCCTGCTTCAATAGTCTAATATGATACATATGAAGCTTTACATACGGAGTTAACACGTTTAATGCGGTAAGGAGTCTTACGAATTCTGGTTAATTACGAGTTAAGCAATCTTTTCTCGGGCATAAAATTATAGCTGCATTTTTCTGTCAAAGAGGCTAATAATCTTAATATTACAGAGCATTGTCTTTACAAGCTAATGGATAACATTTTATCATTTTACAATTTCTTGCTACACTTTGCCTTTGAAGAAAATATTTAAATCCTTGTCGTTCTATAATAGTACTTCGAAGCACTTTGTAGGTACGCTCAGTTTATTCACATTTTATTACGACATTATTAATATTGTATTCCATGTAAGGTGGGGTAAGATGGAACTGCATTTTTAATGGGGTAAGACAAAACGCCACAATACCTGTATACGCTGTGCCAGAAGGATGACTTTTTGTTTTACCCCATTAAAAAACCGTTCCATCTTACCCCACCTTACCTTAATTGGATCTTTCTTGCTTATTAGTTGGGAATGATAACAGTGTGCACAATCTAACGAAACGAATTGAACTATCAAGTTCATTGTATATCGATACACAGTGAAATTGTAATGGTTGTTCTCCATATTGAATAACATCATATCTGGGTCGACTTCAAACCTGTAGCTTTAATGAAAAAAAAAATTACCGTCACTCTTCTGTGCTACAAAGTTACCCATACCATAAAAACTATATAGTTTCTATGATTCACTTTCGTGAAAACGAAGCGTTCGTGATTTTCATTTCATTAAGCTATTAATTACATAGAATATTTTTGATAACGGTACATTTAGGTCTGTACATTCCACCAATTGGAACAAGCCACTCTTAAGTCATATCAAAATGACAAGTAGGTACATAGTTTGAAATTACTTACAATGTGATTTATAACTTTATTTAAAAACGGTTCCTGAGTGGCTTAGTCTAACTAACCCTAGACCACTCAGGGACTATACCCAAGTGACGCCATAAATCAATCTGTATGAAATCTCTTAATACTTGTCATTGTGACAAGGTTCTAGAGTGGCCTAGTGTTCCAATTGTTCGACTGTACATCGTAAAATGTTCAATAATGGGCCGATATTGCAATTCTGAAGTATCATGGTTCCGTAAACAAGTTTATAGGCCAGTGGAATCGATACCGCATCTGTGTCAACAAGCTCACAGCTGAGCGTGCCGCACTGCCGTCACAAAGAAACACATTTACCCTCTTATTCATAAAAGTCTCCTAACGTAGAAAGCCGATAAGTATTGTTTGTCTTTTTCGGTCTTACCAATATGTCTATAAGAGCGAAAGGGACAAACAATAATTAGTGGCTTGCTAAGTTACGTCTCCTACGTTAATAAGGGGGTTACCCTCCACAGAATTACATTTGGATAGAAGAAACAAGTTCATTCATTTGTATGGCGGCCGAGCTAGTCAGATTTTGTACTGAAGTTGTTACTTGCCTATGATTTTAAATATATCTCAGGCCCTTGAGTATCATATTTTTTTGTGTTGTTTCAATTAACATTACTTAAGGAGGCATTATTAATGTTTTTATTCACTTCAACTTACAAAATTTGACGCACGAAAGCCGCAAGCTGCGATTAAAGACGGACAACTCAGTAGATTTTACTGAGTTCATTTGACACGCTAAGTAGATACGTTTGCTTGATCTATGGTATATATGACATCTGTGTTACCCTCTTATCTTATACTTATTTACTCCTCCGGCGCAGCGACCCAAAGTGTGTCTTGGCCTCCAATACGCGGGAACGCCACTGATCACGGTCTTGAGCGACATTTTGCCACTGGTCAATTCCGAGACCGAAGCTGCGTTGGATTTGGACCCTCTTATTGTTGCGTTTTTCTAAGAAATAAACTTTTGAAAGTTTAGAAATGAACGTTATATATATGACGTTAAGACTATTGAGAGAATGGTGAGTCTTACCCTCATATTAATAAGGATCAATATATAACTGTCAAAAGTTCATTCTTAGAAATCTGCAATTATATTTATAAACGTGTTCTAACTTAGCAAGCCGATAAGTATCGTTTGTCTCTGTCTAATAGACATGTTAATAAAACCGAAAGGGACAAATAATAATCATCGGCTTGCTAATTTAGGAGACTTATGAAAATAGGGGTTAGTCACAGAGAACCTACCGCGAACCATGACAGGTTGCCTCCCTGTAGCACTTAGGTACTAATTAATAAGTGCGAGAGAAAGGCAACACATCGCTGTATACGCTGTAGAATATTAAATAGGTGCCTAACCAAAGAGAGTATACAACAAATCCAGAGTGCATGTGATATTTTTATCTCGAAACATGGTCAGAAATGTAATCTTTCAAATTCACAATGTATAATTAAATAACATTTTAGCAACAATTCAAGAGTAAGAAAAATGTTTGTGACGTTCATATCCAACGGCAAGAAATTGCATTTTATGAAATTGTTAAACACTGAACAGTGCACCTACAAAAAGAATGCAAATGAAGAAATAGAGTATACCTCAGAAGTTTAATAAAAACAGTCTTGAAATACTTGCTTTCGCGTTTCGTAATTTTACTTCATGTTAACAATTTTGAAATTTAACTTCATGCTAGCACAAATATTTAATTACGAGAATACAGCCGCAGAAAATACGTGGTATGCCAGTTTATTAAATTCTCTATGTGTAAATCGAAATGCATCTGGATCGGTAATTATTATTGCGGCATTTATTTTTCTCGGACACGTTTCAAATTAATGAGGTAGTATTTAGCACGGTACAGATAGATATTGCGTGGCGTGGGTTGTTATAACTTTTTGTTTGTTGGATTGTTATAAATTAGGGCCTGATTAAAATACATAATATTCGTGAGATAAATGTCAGATGTTCTTTTCTTTTATGTGCCTGGGGATGATAATTTTGTCTAGTGCATATGTTTATCCGGGAATTGT
The DNA here is from genome assembly GCA_025490895.1 of Thaumatotibia leucotreta. NCBI lineage: Eukaryota > Metazoa > Arthropoda > Insecta > Lepidoptera > Tortricidae > Thaumatotibia > Thaumatotibia leucotreta. The sequence goes on along the minus strand of JALPQI010001748.1, from coordinate 81,567 downwards.
GAGTTTCTTGACGGATTCTACTCAGGGTCAGTGGTGTAGGGTTAGAACCGGAAGTAGTTTTTTTTCTCGTTTGCATATTTAGTTTAACGATTCAAAAGCGTTGACTAAAGAATACTTTGACTTTGGCCGTTAGGGCCTCAGCTAGCTGACGCGGATTACCTAGAGCGGACGCTCGTCTAACAAGAAATTGTATGAACAGCGCTAACTGGTGCGAGCGTGCACACGCGGCGGGTTTCCGCGGTAGCTAGTAGGTCCTCAACTCCTTAGATTAACAAAGGACGGAATTGTATATTATCGAACCGGGTTACTCACGTATTTAAGTCGATAATTGCTCGACATGTTCCGACAATGTCTTCATTAATTTTTCGGAATTGTGTTTATATGGTAGGGAAGTTTTTAAACTCGTATTTATTTTTAAAGACTGGCACTGGTCTCACCACAAGCTACTAAGCTATGAACTTTGGGCGGTGATAGATGATAACTGGGCGAGTATCGCGGTGTCGCTTTTATTTACACAGGAGTATCCTTTGTTCGTGTTTATAGCCGATAGTTCATAGCTTAGTAGCTCGCGGTGAGACCGGTGCCTTACTAAGCACACTCGGCGTCACAGAATCGGAGGTTTTCGCTAGGGTGTTCACAAACATCTAAGCAGACTTATATTATCATTGCGAGTGCATGGTCAGGTATATTTGAACACTCTGGCCGCTCTGATATATTCAGCGAAGTTGGATAGTTAGTTTAACTAGCTACTAACTCTGCCCTGCTAAGCATAATAGCGATATCTAAAAATAAAATTTGATGCAAACATGCATCTTAAATTCTATAGCTGACGATTCCATTTCCAAATGCCTCTATTTTTGAGATATCGCTATTTCGCTTAGCAAGGCAGAACTGTCGCGGCGATAGTACCAGAAATACTATTTCTGAAATCGGATCATGTAATGTTTCACCATCCCACTCTAAAATAGGTATACTCGTATCTGGCAGATAATGTATTTATCATTTATATGTCTAGGGAAAATTATAGTAATAATTTTATCTGACGCATATCCGAATATATCTAAGAACCTAACCTTCCGTAAATTTTACAAATATCACTTTAAAGTTGTTGTGCCTTGTTAACACAATTGTGGTAATAAATAATTTATTGCAGGCCTATTCGAAATAATTATAGGACTATTTAGACATATTCGTTACGCTTAGGGTGCCTGTCCATCAGGTGGTTTATGATGGTCACGCGTTTACCGTTTATCGTGCTACTCGTCACTTTCGCACTTGCATATTTGTTAGAACCTGACGGCAACGACGACACATTGAGCGCCCGGAACTCCCGAGGGGAGTTCTCTGTGGGGGGTCCATTTTCGCTACAAAGCGGAAAAATCACGGGATCGGCTACGAGCGCTATGAGCGTAGCGCGTAGCACTCGTTGGCAATGAAAGTGTTAAACACGGAACCATCATAGGACTACAGAGCTACGCTACGTGGGTGCGTTTGACACCCACCAATTACATCTACGCACCAGCGTAGCACTTGCGGCAAACATGTGCTACGTTCCGAGAATTGCATTGGGGGATATCAAGCGCATCCACATAGCCTAGTTGATAGAAAGGTGCCCTTGAAATATAGAATAGTGTATAAATGCAATGGCCTTTGTTTCCAGGTACACAAAGTTCATCATTGAGTGGCCACCCTTCGAGTACGCGGTGCTGCTTACCATCATAGCCAACTGCGTGGTGCTGGCGCTGGAGGAGCATTTGCCCAACGGCGATAAGACCATCTTAGCACAGAATCTGGTAAATTTCCCTCAATTTCTAAAGGCTGCGGTCGTCTCGACCCGCCGCCCGCGGCCAAGAGGCCGCTATCAGCCGCGGACGGCTGGTCGTAGGGGAAACTTGCCTAATTCGTACTCCTTAAGAGAAAGTGCTAAATATCAGGATATATAAATAAGAAATTAATATGTTTATGATATCAAAATAATCTTTATTTATTTCCTAATCGACTAAAATAACAAATTAATTTTGAACTTCAATATATTCTGAGATAAACACAATTTTTAAAAAAGTGGAAAAAGTACGATTTAAGACTATGTATTCCAAAATCGTACCTCTGTATCCCTATTTCGTACCGGCGTTACTTAGTATGAAAATTAAGATTATATAATTATTTATAGTCTCATTATTATAGCCAATGATATTCAGGGATGTTAGTAATATTTATTTAGCCACTAATATTATTATATTGTTGACTTTCTTGCTTGCTTATTTCAGATTTAAAACTAACATTTTAACGTTTTTTTTTTCAATTCATAATTGTTTGTCGGACTGCATAATTTCATGGCATTGTCAAAAATAACATTACGAGAATATTTCTCGACTCCGGCACAATGTCAGTGGATCCAGACTTCATTGCGTAGGTACACAAATTATTCTCTCTTATTTTGTTTCCTCCCTAACTCCCTACAACATGAGCCTGACCAAATTTCTTTTTTTTTTTAATTTCCTTTGTTAATATACACAGAGAGTTATTTCTATAACTTTACATGACTAAGTATTGTATTATCCATTGGTTATGTTAATCTTATACAGTCAAATAAACGATTATTCCTAAAACGTACCGGTACGAAATAGAACAAATAGACTACGATTTAGGCATATTATAACTAAGATTTAAAAGTTGCCGTATAAAAAAATTGTTGTTAAACTGACGATAATATTTCTCGTAATTAATAGCGTAAATAAGTAAATAATTAAGCAAAATACTTATAATTTACATAGCTAATTGCGATCAAAATTGAAATCCTTAAGAATCGACCTTAACTATTACTCGAAAACAGCGAAATTAATAACTTATTGAATAATTTTCGATGGAGTGCCATTGTGGGGTTGTTTATCGAATGATGTTACACACCGACCATGTTGTTCAGTTTTATAAACCTCGCGCCGCTTCAGCAGTTTCAATTCACAAGATATTGATGGGGTACGATTTAGGCAGGAGTACGATTAAGGCAAGTTTACCCTAACGACCACGGCCTTAGGTTCAGATTTAACGCAAATATGGAAAATCTAAAGCCGAGTTAACACCAGCTTGTTATTGATGCAAGTTTTAAAACAAAGTTATATGCAAGAAAGAATTGCAGATTGCCACTCATTCTTACCAATACTTGCGTCTCGAAACTTGCGGCAATCATTTGCAAGTGTAAACTCAGCTTAACCTCGTAATGCCATTACAATGCACCCTCTGCTACAAATTAAACCTTTCATATACTCAATAAAATCGCATTTCCTTTGTTAGATTGATTTTAGAAGGATGCTCGGCGGGGGTGAGCTGTTTTCATACTAATGACATGTAGGTATCACGTGACATTTAGTATAAAAACACCTTAGCTCACCCCCGCTGAGCATTGGAGATAAGATTTAAAGAAAATAGTATGATGGGCCTTACATTTTACAAGGAGGTATCAACGGCTATCTCTATCACTTTACCTCAATTAGATTGACAGTTGATAGAGATCGTTGCTTCGAATTTCCATACGCTATGTTCGCTGGAACGCCTCAGACCACCTGAATGTATTGAAAGTACTTATAGAACGCATAGTTGGGTAAATTTGTATAAATGTACATACGTAATGTAATTCAACATCAACCATTTCATATTGTTTAGGTATTTATCACCCTGGTTTGGGTGTTAATTTTAACATATACATAAATTTAAATTTATGAAATATTAAAAAAAAAGTTTCACACGAGTAAATAGTACTTACTGTGCGCTTTTATGCAAGACGTGTACTTGTGTGAAGCTGAGTTTACACCTGCAAGTCATTACTGAAACTTCCTGTTACGCATATTTACTTTGTGTTTCTAAACTTGCAGTAAGAAATGACCCATTATAAAATACCTTCCCGTACTCGCGATGCATTCAGGTGATCTGGGGAAACTTTAAAGTAGAAATATTAATAATACTGTCTAACGGAGGTTAATCATACACGGATGAATCATTTATATCTAATAATTAGATATCACTGTGAAAACAGAATGGGATATTAGAAACATTTCTTGATTGTGAAACACGAATCTATAATTTGAAAAAAGAAGACAAACATGTATTCTATCTCATTCCCTGAAATTGTCCCTATATCAGAATTAGCAATTTCACTCAGTCGTGTCTCGATTTTACATAATGTGAATATGCATAGACGTCTATAGATTGTATACTCTCTCATCGTATTTTTTGTGTCATGGAAACATCCGATTTTTTTCTGTCACAATCTAGTCTAATAGATACTGAAGCTCATAGTGACAGCCTCACAGCCTCAGCAATACGAGTTCGGACATTTCCATGAAAATACGATGGCAAAGGATTATGCAAATCTAGTGCATAAAAGGAAAGTGGAGAGTTCCCTGAAACTTCATTTAGTAACAAAGCGTGTTTGATTTTCCACCGTTGAATTGTATTAGATAAAGTATCACATATTTTTGACACTTTTGTTTTTGTTACAGGAAAAAACCGAGGCGTACTTTTTAGGAATATTTTGTGTAGAAGCCTCGTTAAAAATTTTAGCTTTAGGTTTTGTTTTACACAGGGGCTCGTATCTTAGAAACGTTTGGAACATTATGGATTTTTTCGTTGTAGTAACCGGGTGAGTTATCAACTTTTATAACTTATTTATTCTCATTTTAAGTCAAAATAAAAGGTTGTTTGTGCAATGAAATAATGAAGAGTTTAGTAATGGAAATGTATTGTTCATTGCAAAAGCAACGTTTTGGAAATGAATATGAAATACATGAGATAAAAGTTTGTAGTGTAGGCATACGGTTGAGATGTGTTTACTTGAGCCTTGCGTATCGGTGTCCGCCACTGACTGAGCTTGCTACGGCTAGGTCGATGACGATATTCGCCGAATACAACGTGGACGTAGACCTGCGCATGTTGCGCTCCTTCCGCGTCCTGCGGCCGCTGAAGCTCGTCTCGCGGATCCCAAGTAATTCACAGTAATTGGCGAAAACTCCACTAAATACCTAACTTATTATTGTATAGAACGTTCTCGCTAGATATTTTCGATTATCGATTTTTTTAACAGTAGATAATTTATATCGCTAGTTTTGAAAATAGAACTTTTTTACAAACATTTTAGTAAAACAACGTAGTGTCGATTCCTCGGCATTTATTATACAGAAGTTTTGTAACAGTTTTAGAAGATGTGTGATCTTTTTTTGTCATTTATTGATTATTATGAGAAAGTGTTTTGTATACTTTGGATTTCGGCTACCTGTTGCATATAATACTTAGTACGATTTTGGTATGTGTATAAAAAAGCTACAACTTATTAAACTTAGATAAAAGAATATATATTTTAGTTATTAATTGAAACATATGATGTATTTAGATTAAAATGCGTGAATTATAACATGTGATTAGATCATCAATAATCAAGACTAATTAGTGACAATACTTTAGTCTCGTAGTAACTGAAGCTAGTCCTCGTGATTTGGAACAGAGAGGGAGTGTGCTTGGGCGGCCGCGCCAGCGGCTTGTACAAACTAACTCGACGAGCACATTCCTGCGGAACTCGCTGCCCCGGCGTCCATAATCGCCTACTTCCAACACAAACGCTACCTAAATAACCACCTTTCCAATACAAATTGAATCTTTAAACTCGTGGAATAGCTTACAGCTTAGACCAGACATTAGTTCCACGCAATATTAAATGAATTCGTTGAAATTTATAAGCTTCTTTGTCCATCTAACAATCCTCTCAAGAGGAGCGCTTGGAAACTACACTAACAGACTTACTTGTTACTGAGAAAACATGAACTAATAATAAATAACTCGAGTGGCAGTTTGCTGCAAATGCGCATTTGCTTCAATGCAATGAAAAATGCAAACGTAAATTCCATTATCTAGTGGTTGATAATAATGATGATACTTATAAATAAGTACATACCTACAGTTTTTTGTGTTTATGACTTGCTGCTGCCAATATAAATATACAAATTACATAACACTGTAATCGTTTAGCTCCTAAAATTCAGTATAAAATTATTCCATATAATTTTATGACTACAGTAACAGCACAGCACAGTCTTGAACTATTGTCAGTTTTCAAATTGGTAAGGTGGTTTTAGGACTTATTAAAAGTTACTAAGCGAATATTCGCAGTTTAATAACATTTTTGTATTTTTTTTCGTATTTGCGATCGGACAGCCAGTGAAGCGAGGTCCCTGTAGTAATTTTGTTCTTAATTTAGATGCTAGTTCAAGCTATAGTATCAAGTGTGTGTTTGGCAGTATCGTCACGCTGCAACCGAACATCGCGCCGGATGTCGACTTCAGAACCTTGCGTGCCATTAGGGTGCTGAGGCCCCTTAAATTAGTATCGGGCGTCCCTAGTGAGTTCTAGCACATTCTTAGCATAGTTTACGTTGTTACATGCACTGGCTGTTGCATAATCTTGTATTTTGTTTAACTGTTCATTGAATTGTCTGTTTGGTCGCTGTGTTTCAAAGGTGACTGGATCTTAACATACTCTTTTGAAACTTATAAATAATGGCACGATTTTTTAATTGGTGTTAAATGAGGAATTATCTTTACCTCTAAATAAAACTAAATAAGCACTACTATAATCAGTAATCATATTAATAAATTCATGTTAATTTTTTATAAATAATAATAAACTCTTAAACAATTTTAATATCCTTTTAAACACGGCGGAAATGGTATGCGTTAATTTTAAAAGTATTGTAATGTCAGTCATTTTATATTCAAAACCTAAAAATTTCTTGAAACAAATGACAGTGGCATGTACTAAGCATGCATAAATCGAGAAACATAATCAATATCTTCGAATGAGTAACGCGCTTCTTTTGTTATCATTTAAATTATGCAACAGCAAATTTCCATTGTTCTTGTGCACGTTTTGATTTTGTTTTTACCCAATCATTTCTCATAAAAGTTTAGTGATCATTTTATTAAACGAATTAATTTAATACCATTATTTTTTTCAAGGCTATCAATGAAAATGATATACAACAATTATTGGTCCATAAAAAATGTTGAATTTATTTATCCCGTTATTCATATAAGTGTAAATTTTCATGAAACATGTGTACTTGTACGGGTCAAAGTGCGATTAATACATAAAAAACTGGTAAATGTCTCCAGACCTTGCAAGCTGATAAATATCGTTTGAATATTTCGTCTTATAAAAATGTTTATATGATCGAAATGGACAAACGATACTTATCGACTTGCTAGGTTACGGGACGTTAATATTTAAAGGGGAAAGGCACTGGTCTCACCGCGAGCTACTAAGCTATGAACTATTGGCTATAAACACGAACAAAAGATACGCACTCCCGTGTAAATAAATGAGACACAGCAATACTCGCACAGCTATCAGCTATCACCGTGTCTCTATTTTTTACACGGGAGTGCGTATCTTTTGTTCGTGTTTATAGTTCATAGTTCACAGCTTAGTAGCTCGCGGTGAGACCAGTGCCAAAGACTGAAAGTCGCCCGAATTTGTTTTAAACGCACATACCTAAACATCTCAAAACAAGCGAAATAAAAATAAAACCATACTGAAGAATGAAGTTTGCTTAGTGTTTAATGCTTATTTTCACATGTAGGTCTACAAGTGGTGTTGAAGTCCATCATCAAGGCCATGGCGCCGCTGCTGCAGATCGGGTTACTGGTGCTGTTCGCGATTGTTATATTCGCCATCATCGGCCTGGAGTTCTATTCCGGGGCTCTTCATAAGACTTGTTATAATTTAGAAGATATTAGTAAGTATCTCTTCAACGGTTTCACGAATGGTCGCATGAACGCGTGGAATCTCCCACACTATGCATGATCGCACTAGATGTTTTCAATCATAGAAATGTGATTCTTTTCTTCATATCTGGAAACGCTTCAAAGTATACAATTTTAAAAACTAGCCTGTATTCGGCTTTTTCTATTACGTTTTGATGACATTCACTCATCTATTTCTTATGCTAGCACTATAAAGAAAATGATGAGTGTTAGTTCCGGATTTTAACATAATGTAATTGTTCGCAATGATTCTTCATACCTTGCCGCGTTTCTACATCTTTATAACAAGTCGTCAACGTGACGATTTGTATTATAATTTCATGTTTCAACATATCTTTCTAAGTAGTGTCCAATAGTTTATTTTGTTTTAAGGGATATTATCTGCAACTGTCACTTTGCGAATTTAATTCAAAATGCCAAAGCGAAATATGAATATCTAACCAAGCTGCCTGCGAATTTGACTAATGTGACTATTTTTTCCGTGTACCTACTTTAAATTTTGGTCTTATATTATGTGCAATATTACATATTTTCCCATTTTTCTTTTGTTATTTATTTATTTTCAAACACTTGTGATTCTAATTCGACGTCTTAAAACTCATAAAATGTATCAGATCTGTATAAAAATGGTTACGAAACTGACAAACATCACAGTTTTTGTATAAATCTACCTACCTATATACAAAAATCTAATTTATAATGTGTGAATAAATATCAACCAATAATATTACAACAGTCGCCAATACATATATCAGAACGGTCACGCTGTTCAAAAATATCTGAACATGCACTAACGTAATGACGATAGATACCTGCTCAGATGTTTATGAGCACCCTAGCCGTTTCGATGTATCTGATGGCGACTCTACCTGAGTATGGAATTAACCTATAATGGAACGGATTAAGAAGGTATTAAGGATTTATAACATTAATTAATGTAAAGTTCGACCCCTATACAATTATCAGTCCCAAATACTGGGAATAGTTGACATAAATTCGTCTTACGATACCATTATGAATTACTTACTGTTTTTTTCTTAATTTGCAATTATTACAATGTGTACGCTATGCCACCTATGTAAACCTTATATTAAGTTCATGCTGAGCCTTATTGTTTGCATATTACTTCTTTTTTATAAAGTCATGAAATGCATTGAGCGAAAATTATTAGTGTAGTAACTCAACTCTTAGCAAATACTTTGAAAAACCTACCGCTACGGTCAGGTTCTACTGTAGCATTATTTTGATTTGCATCGCAGCTCTGCCTGCGTTGTGAATATTTGAAGATAATCTTAGAAGCTAAATCGAGATTTTTATTTGGACTGAATATTATTAAACCTATGTACACATGTAGTAGTTTATAATTGTCACAATGCGCAGGCATAGCTGCAAAGCGAATTAAAAAAATAAAAGCTTTCATTTTATTTACTTAATCTCTTTTTCAAGTTTTCGTAAAGACCATGCCAATATAATAGTTTGCCAATATTTGCTTAAATCACAGTAGGAAACTATTTTGAAATTGATTTGCCTACTGGTTTTTTAAGGATTCTACCCGCACTTGTCAATGCCAAATCAAGTTGAGCTGATGACGTATATTACATCCAACTATAGTTCACAGTAAATGAGACGTTAAATACAGTCTTGTCGGTTCATACGTATTATGACCTGAAAGTTAGTTCTAGGTTAGATAATATACTGAACATTATAAGGATGGGCTTCTAATCAGCCAAGGACAGTAACATTTTCAATTGCGTGTTAGCATTAAAACAATGTAATCTACAAAATAACCTGTACTGTATTAGGGCCAGAACACGACTTTGCGATACCAGCGACTGCGATGAGCGACCCAATAAGTTGGAGCAAGAGACCGATATCAGAACTCCTTCTCGAACTTGTGTTTTTCCGCCCCGGCGGTCGGTAAAGACCAAAGTCATGGCCAAGGCTTGAGCTAGGTTGCAACGACTACATATGCAGAAGTCTATAGACCGTAGAATTTCTAAAGAGCTAGTGCTCGAGTCCCGGTCATTTTACTAATTACCATGTTAATTAGAATAGTTGTTACTTCGAGAAACAACCAGTTTGTGTTCTATTTGGTTACTAAGCTGTTTTAAGATTAAGAGTTTATGATGTGTCGTTGGTTTGCCACCATGTTTTATTATATTAGAGGTTATTACATTCTCTTTATTTCCGAGTCGATGGCTTACATTTAGTAATCTAAATCTTTCTTCTGATTCTGATTCTTTGAATCTTTGAATTTGATTCTTTGAATCAGAACCCAAAGACGTCAATTGCGTTCTGGTTTACGACCATCAAGTCTTCAGCAGAGCATAACGTGAGGTATTCTGGGCATTGATTGAGGTGGTCCATAGTTTGCGTCAACGATCCACACAGGCCTTAGTTGCGCGCTTTTTGTGACCTAGCCCTGACGCGACATACGGCATTTTCCTATAGTAAATTATAGAACCTAATGGAATAATGCCACCTTTATTAGCAGCTATTACACGTAACTATATTTTGTAGATTACGTCGTTTTAATATTAACGCTCAACAGCTGATGTTCATTCGATTCGGTAGGTTTTCGCTTTTCCTGATCGTTTTTAGATTTGGCCACCAATATGGGGATGTCCTAAAACGACAACACAAAGCCGCGTTCAGTATGCCAAAAATGCGAATGTTATGTAAACTGTGCTTAAGCTATAACGACGTTTCTATTTTCGCAGATGAAATAATGAATGAGGGCGACAGTGCCACGCCGTGCAACGCAGACAACAAGAGTTTGGCGCCATTGGGGGCCAACGTTTGCGAATACGATAAGAGCACGTGCCTAGAAAAGTGGGAGGGACCGAACAAAGGCATCACGTCGTTTGATAACATCGGCTTCGCTATGCTCACCGTCTTCCAGTGTATAACGATGGAGGGCTGGACTGCCATCCTCTATTGGGTAGCCTACTCTTTAAAATCACTAACTAAAGCCTTAATACCAATGAGCGAGGCATTTCAGGGAAACTGCCAGTAATACAATTATCGGTTTTATCGACAATCGACCACAGAACCCCCTTTTATCTGAAACGTATGCGTCTTACCTGTGGGTGGCGTGAGCTGTCGCCGGGCCATGAGCTGGAAAGTGAAGGATACGTTAGGTTTTACTTGATACATAATGCATTATGTCGCGCTCGCTCTGATATATCAGAGCAAGCGTGTGTGCAAACGAGAAGCCTGCTTTACGTATCGAGTAAAACATAACGTTACCGACTGTGTGACTTACTTTCTACAACTCTCGTCCCCACCAATGCGTTAGTGCGAGCGGGATGAATATAAAGTAAATTACGCTAAAAATCCTTCACGCGCCCAGGTTCTGGTAAGAACACTGAAAGTTAAAATCTAACTGTCAATAAGAAGGAACAGGGTAAATTGGAACCTAAATCTCCGATACTTAAAACTATTTAAAAGCTATATATCAATTATAAGCAGGGATTTTCGAAAATCCAATAATAATTACGTAATCAAATTGTGAGTTTCATTAGGTAGTATCCACTTCATTCACTAAAGAATGCCGTTTACGTTTATTAAAAGAAACATTTTAAAAAATGATAATGAAATATAAAATTTATTAATACTTAGTCGGGTACACTCTAAAAAGTCGCTATCTGATATTATTTGAAACAAATTTAATAATTTATAATATTTATTATTTTGAATACGTGCTCTAAAATTGTATAATCACAATACGTTAAGTGGTAGCTTTCCAGCCCTTAGATATATTACATATGTACAATGTGAAAGTGTGTCACGCGTTTGGCTAGTCCGTTACGATGGCAGCGTGTAAAGCATATAGAAGAAGATGTCTCAAAGATTTCAACAAGTACAGTGTGTGCACGAGGTCCGTGCATTTTGAGTGTGCTTACCGAGCTGTAGCCGTACCAAAAGCTGGCAAGTAAAGTTTAGGATATTGTTTACTCGATACGTTAAGTAGACGATCGCGTTCGCTCGAATATATCAGCGCGAGCTTGACAGACTTCTTTCAGTGTTGAGTAAACGTTAACGTAGATCACTTTCCAAGTCGTGATACGGATATTCGCACTGTGAGTTGAACGCAATTGAAAACGTAGCTAACTTACTTTTTGTCTATCCCACTCATAGTCGTGTATTTGTATTGCTGTGAGCGAGAGGGATATAAATTAAGTTATGCTATAGACTCAGTGAAACTCACTGTTCCAAAGCCTGCCAATGATACAGTTGGTGCCAATGGTACCACACTGGCCACGGAATCTAGCAGGTCGAGTTGTGCGCAAGTTAAAGGTAAAGATACTTTAACTAATCTTGGTATTCTGATGTTGTTCTAGGCTTATAATGGTGCCGTATTTAACAATCGTTGCCGTTAGTTGCGACAAGTATACAAGTGCTAAAGTGACGCGTAGCACGATAAACGGCTAAAATAACTCTATCACAAGCCACCTGGTCGCGTTATCACCATAGAAAATAATCATTTCCTATTATAAAAAAGTTATGCCTATATAATCAATAAATAAGTGAACATTTGATTTCTAAGAGTTAATAATAATAAATAAGTATAGAGTGCCGTACTATAAGTACACACCTGCGACAGTTCTTATTGGGATCGCAGATCTATCACCATGGACACACACACAGGACTAATGTAGCCAAAAGCCTGATATCGTGCTGATAGATCGATCGCAACGCCGGGCAATGATTCCAATAAACCTCGTGAAAGCCGAGAAGAACAAAGCCAGACAAAACTAAACTTGGCTCACGAGGTAACCGACATGTGGAAGGTTGATTCGGCGATCATTGTACCGATAGTTGCTGCCAACGGCCTCATAGCGAAGAGTCTCGTACAACACCTCAAGAGGCTCTAGTACGAGTATATATGTAACCGTTTTACACGTAGCAGAAATACCGTAAAACCGTTTCCGTGTTATACGGATCCGTCTACTGATACACGAAACACGGTCACGACCAAGAGCGCTAATCCCAATAAGTGACATCACATTGCAATTGTATCAAGACGTAATTTTCCAAATCGATTAGGTATCCTTGCCACGTCATATAACATCCAAAGATTTAGGTTACAATTTGCCTTTTATATTCCTGAAAGTTATAAACAATAAGCAATAAAGATACACGGGTGATCTGTTCAAAACAACCTTGTAGGCTTATGATGGTCGGAGGTTTATTGCAATAATTCTGGATATAACGGCTGTCACATTCTAATGAAGTAGGCACTGGTTCTACCGCAGGCAAGTAAGCGATTAGCTATCGGCTATACGCATATACTTAAACGAACAAAAGGTAAAAGATACGGGTAATAAAGTAGACGGGCTGATATTTATAGTTCACCGCCGTTCTATAGCCGCTTCGCCAGGGCCCGTATTTATGCCGTAGGTGCGTATTAATTCTTCTACACGCCAATAAATTATTTATAGCTCGTTGTATATAAAATCATCCTATATGCGGCGTGACGTCAAATTGATGTCATCGGACCAAAAATAAAGGTGCATTTAGACCAAAGGAGCATTCGCTCTTTCTATCCTCTATGAAATCAACGAATTTCGACGAATCACGTTGTGTATAACGAACGAATTTCGTAGATAGGGGGATAGAATGAGCTAATGCTCGTTTGGTCTAAATGCAACTTTACGGGCCCGCTCACCATTTACTCGCTCACGGTGGGATCATTGTCGTAAGTCGTAACGTAAAGTAACTGTGAAATTGACACGTCGGTGCCCGAATTTCACAGGGTTCCATGTTACACTTTCAGGATAATTAAATGTGAACTTTGTCAGTGTGACAATGTTCAAGTTTCAAGCTAACAAACGTAGCACTTAGAACCTTGTAATATTGGGTCAGTGACTTGTCACGACGAACGATTAAAAAATCGTCCATCATAAGCCCACTGCGGTCCACGTTGGTGCAACTCTGACACTGCTTTTGGACTTCATTGCCACAAAATAGACTCTGTCTCTAACTAGTGATGGTATTTTACTATGAACATTATCTATTTTCAAACATTTAGCTAAACGGGTTACTCGTGTAATTTAAGTCGAAAATGAGGGTTTTTGGTACTTTTCCTGCCTCTATGAGGACTGCGGTGAGATGGCAGCACTGTGCATAAGGTCCAAGGAACTGTCAAAATAAATACGCGTATTTAATTTTCAATATATTTTTAGGTTTATTTATTCGTAAAACCATTACTTTAGGAATATTGTGTTATAAAATAAATCGAAAAAATTGTTCCAAATATAAATAAAATTAACAAAGTTCTAGTATTTCTTTTGTATTCGTGACTTTGCACGCCTGTTTTAGAACTAAATCTTCAGTTCGACGACCGTTTACTAGTCGTAATCCATTACAAAAACAATAGAATTTCGATATTTTATGTCTAGAATAGTATAAATCTGACAGCTGTTTGGACTAGACGCCTACGTAGCGCCGCCTGGTGGCAGAAACAAATATCGAAAACCCTCATTGAGAGGATCCTCAACCAAACCTCGACGTGTACTGTGGGCTCACGCTGTTAGAACGGGTGCTGTTGGCCTGCGTGGCCGCTGGCCACGAGCAACGCTGGCGGGGGCAGCAGTGTTATTCACTAAGGAAACCGCCTTGCTGTCAGCGCTGCGGCAGCGTCGAGCCTAAAAATGGTATTCACTAATGCACTTTAAACGACACTAGCGCTCGGCGACGAATGCGGCGTGAGCTGGAACTACACTGCGTCGAGAGTTTGACGTTTAACTAATGTACGAACTTCGTATTCTCTAACGAAAAACAGCGACGAACTCGCCCACAACCTTGCTCACAGCCTCGATTCCTAATGTCAAATAAAACAGCTAAGATTTTAGACAAGGCTGTCTCGACGTCGAGCTCGTTGACGAACGCAGCGTCGAATGTGTGAATAAGAGAATAGCGTAGCAGCTCGAGGAGAGAACAACCCTCAAAAATTAAGTAAATAACCCGTTTCGCTAAATATTTAAATATGGTTGAGTCTCACGTTAGTTATAATTCTCCAATAGCATCTATTTTATTTCCAGCACCCATAGCACAAGAGCGATGAGTCACGTGATCGCCTGTGACTGTCTAGCAATCTGTACATATTCATCAAACGGAGATGAATAATCTATTTTTTTGGGAGATATTACTAGGGTAACCTTGTGCTAGGGATGCTGAGATACAACGATGACCAGAACCCGGATTTTCTACGGCAAAATAATACTCTGTCTTAATATATCGAGTGAGAGAAACATTATTTTATCCATATCGATAATTTTGTAACAGTAAAAACGGCCCCAAATATAATAAATATTTAAAAAATGTTTACGGTTAAATTCATACATATGCAATTTCTTCTTCTAAATCTACGCCAGCACACATAGCAGCACATGGAAGTTTATTTAAATAAAATATATTATGTAATATTGATAGAAATCATCATTCATTAGTTTCTCAACATTCTCTGGGATTAAACAGTTTCGTTTATCATTATAAAATCATTTATGCATACTGAATACACATTCAACTTCGCTTGATATCAAAGGAGCAAAATAAGATTACACCTTATACAAAGTATTTTTTGTTATTTGGGGACAGTTTTGATATACTGATGATTGATATCGATAAAAAAATCACTCACTGGCTAGTAGATTACGATAGTGTTTTATTTTACCATGAAAAATCCGGGCTCATACCATGACCCCTCAGTAACCAGATCAAAATTGTTTCAGACGAACGACGCTTTAGGCAGTGCATTCAATTGGATTTATTTTGTGCCTCTAATAGTATTGGGTTCATTCTTTATGCTCAATTTAGTTCTCGGTGTCCTTAGCGGGTAAGTTGATCTTACACTTCTTCATTACATAAATATAATAGTACTTGATCGTATGGAAACAGTAGTCCTGCGTATTTATTATGTTTCTGTAAGTTTCACAAAAAGGAATATACTTAATAGAAACATTTGAAATAATAATTAGGAATTTTCAAATGAATTACCAGCCTTAGACTAATGAGATACTGACATTGAAATTTTCTTACTAGCCCATGACTTCTTATTGGAATCATTTATAAAACGAGTTCTTATAAGATAACATAATTCCTAGTAGTTCTTAGTGGTCAATTCCTGTTCACATACTGGACGTAATTGGATTTTTCACCTTGACTCTTCTTTATAAAATACAGTTAATAATTTAACTAATATGAATTCGTGGATGTAACAATTAGAAGAAAAGGCAAAGTTAAAAATATTGTATACATACAAGGTGGAAGTCGACGAGGGACCTTTACGGAAATGGGAGATACATAGTTAAGGCTATACTGAGCAACTTTTACTATGGGACCAACCCCGAAATCGTAAAAAAAAAATTACTTTCATACATTGTGTGTATACATGCCGTACCTTTTTGTATGGATAAGTTTTTTTTTACGATTTCGGGGTTGGTCCCATAGTAAAAAATGCTCAGTATAGCCTTAACTATTTCCTATTTCCGTAAAGGTCCCTCGTCGAATTCCACCTTGTATATCTCAATTTCATCATATGGAAGTATTCTACTAAGAAAATATAGCAATAAGACAATGTATTACGGTAATCAATTAATCACCGTTCATTTATTTTTTATTCGTCTAGAATAAATAATTTGATAGGTACCTAGTCTATGGCTGAGTTTACAACTGTGAGTTCTTACGTAAGTAGTAGGGACTGAGCTATACTAAAGAACGAGATAGTGATATTCACCTTTCATTCCTTATAGATGGCTACGTCCCTAGAACTTACGTGAGAACTCACAGGTGCAATCCCAGCCTATAATAAACTGATCATAATTATGTATAAATACTACTACTGCAACAAAACAATACAACGCAAATAATACACCAACATAGATAATTAGACAGAGGAGTACTTAATGTCACAATTAGAAAGTATTCACTGTTAATTATTTAATAATATAGAGAGTTCTCTAACGAGAGAGGCCGTGTGGAGAGACGAGCTCAGTTCCAGAAGGAGAGAGCAAGACAGATGTTCAATACGGACTTTACCGCTTATTTAAACTGGATCACAGAAGCAGGTCCTACGTGTGATATTACGCTCTCTTTTTAGGGTCTTTCTCAAAAAATATCGCCGCTATACTTCCCTACTCAAACTCGTATCTGCCACACTCGCATGATAGAAAAAAACTCGCATTCAAAGTGAAAGAAAGACATATCCATGAATAGATAATTGCTGTAGACCCGAGGTTGAGTATGAATAGCTAACAATATGTCTGCTGCATAATTTCCACGAGCCACTGTCATACAAAATGAGTGAAAAGTTTTGTGGAAGTTAGGCGCAACCGAAAACATATTTTTAGAGAACGACCGTTACTTATGCTAGAGTATTTAGTAATAGCCCTAAGGTGCTCTCAAGTTCGACGAAGCTAGATTGGAGTGTTTTCGAAATTAATTCAGCTACAATAGGTATTGTTGCTAGGGCATTCTGCTATTTTTATACGTAGAATCTCAAAATAATAATTGCTAGCTTTGATATTTGTGTGATTTGCTTTACACGCCTGCAAAGTACTGACTGTTATTTTATTTGTCAGAGTATTCATTTCAACTGTAAACTTATGCAGGCTTATGACAGTCTAATAAGTCGATTCAAACAATTAGAGTTACAGTGACGGACATTTTATACAAATTTCTTGTGTAGTTTGGTAACATGTGTTCCCAACTACTCAAGCAGAGCAACAGGTGGTTGTGACATTGAACTTTTTGCTTTGAGGAAATAACTTCTACCTGTAAAAGCTAGAGAAATTTGCACATTATGTGCCCTATCATTACACATTTATTGCGTACAAAAATCCTTGTTTGGTGTATACTTCAACTTTCACGTGCTATCCCATCTGTCGATCGCCTTAAGCCGATTGTAAATAATTTGTTAGAACAAGTCGACAACGACGACAGATGATGAAAAACGGAACCATCATAACATAATTATTATAAGTCATTTTTCCATCGGCTTATTCTGATCAGGCGTCGACAAATGGCGTGCCGCCCCGCCCGTTTGTCTCGGTATATTGAATTAATACGATACTGTACTATATAATCAAAATACGTAAGGGCCTCTAAATTATTCTTATAATGTTAATACACGTTCATTTTGCAAGATATTGTTTCTATAATAGCATTATTTGTTTACGATTTTGGTTCGCTGCAGTTGTCATTCAATGGCATTATAAAACGTACCTCGGTGAATCAACTTTTTTCTGTCTGTTATTGCCATGCTTTTGGTGCAATTACTGGTGTTAATAAGCCCTTTCCTAAATGGGCCACCTACAAACATGGACTACATGGTCTACATGCCTGTTTGCATCATAGCTTAACTTTGCATAAAACCAGCGTGACTTAGGTGACCGTAACCATGGCAGTCTAACAGACAACAAAGTTGATTCACCCAACTACTCAAGTCATAAATTTTCATAAAAGTCACTTGTGTGACTTATATTATTATACGTAGTATGTACTTACTTTTCAAAAGTCGTATTAATTCAGTGTGCTAGGGCATAATCACGTTGTGTGGGCTAAGTTGACTAGACTGGTTTTTCTCAGGCATGCTCGCCTTTTTAACTCTTAAGGCCATTTATTTTAGTTATTTTAAAGTCTTCAATTATCGTTGAAGATGCTGACGACTTACTTATCCCGAACAGTTTTAGTCTTTTCTGTTAAGGCGAAATATTTTTGTACCTTTTTAATTATTAATATATTCAATTTTGTCAATCTCTCATTCTTGATGGCAAAATATCTAGGTATAACATGATACTGTCGAATTTACAAATATGCGTATCTATATACCAACCTACTTTTATACTTCATATATCTCGGGGTTGTTCAACTAATTACCAAAAAGAAAATAATTGTGTGACTAAATTAACACGAAATATAACTGAAATATATCCAAACAATGGGTCCCCTTTGGCATGGTGCCAAGAATACTGGCAGCATTTCCCCGCTGAATTCAATGCTGTTTCGTTGCGCGAGGAAGCTGCCAGCTTTAGAGTCACCGGTAGTGCCGACAGCTTTTTAGAGAGCTATTTATGAGCTTTGTGGCCCCACGGGACTTAGGGCTAGACAATTGGCATAAAAATGTAGGTATTCGGGACCGAGACCCCTGTACTTTTGTGTTTTAATTTTTTAGCCGCATTTTACTTGTTTCATTTATAGCCCGGCCCACGAGACCATTTCCCCTTCAACCGACTTGGTTTTCTGAACAGACATCCGCGGAACGGTTAAAAGCATTTGGGTTCTAAATACTATGCTATCCAGGGCCTATCAAGTGATTAGGATTATTTTTTGTTGCCATGACTTAGACCACGAGAATGCCAGAGAGGAACCAATCTAAGATTGTTTCGATGCTATCGCTAGTTAAGTTAGTTATAAAGTAATGCTATATTTACAGAGAATTCGCTAAAGAAAGAGAGAAAGTAGAAAATAGGCAAGAATTTCTTAAGTTAAGAAGACAACAGCAACTAGAAAAAGAACTCAATGGTTATGTTGAGTGGATTTGTAAAGCTGGTAAGTTATTTCTTAATGACTACGAGTATATGTTAATCGGCACGCTGAAGGAAAGTGATTTATTTACCATTTCGTACTCTGTCTCAGAGACAATAATATATTATATACAAATAAATAATAATTATGTACTGCCACTGCAACAAAAATGTGTTCATATAAGTAACTTTAGACATCACCAACATAATTATTTTGTATGCTTCTTTACGATTCCTTATGGTGGATATTTTCACTGCGTCATTGGCATTAACATCTCAGCTCAGCATCTTTGTTCTTGAAGCAAGAAAATGTAAATGATGTAAGTGATTGCAACATACTTAAGACCGGGATCACACCTGTATACGTATGTACTTATGTAAGTAGTAGGAACGGAGCTATACCTACTAAAGAATGAGAGGTAAATATCACTGGTATAGCTCCGTCCCTACAACTTACGCAGGAACTCACAGTTGTAATTCCGGTCTATTACTAAGACAATTAAGCGATTAAATTAGCGCATTTGTAATCTCTGCACATCGACATGTTTCTATGCACCTAGGTCTCCTTTATCAAAGACCCACAACGACGGGTTAGTGTTCCATTGGATTAGTGCTTGATAATGGAGACCTAGTCTCTCGGAACCAATTGCGTAGTATTTAAAAATATTTGAATTATGACTTGTTAATATGCCTCGCGATAGTTTTAATTTAAACATATGTATGTTCACATTTTCAGAGGAAGTAATTTTAGCTGAAGAAAGAACCACCGAGGAGGAGAAAATGCACATAATAGAAGGTGTGTATTTTCAGCACTTGGCATTAGGGTGGGCCAATGATAAATGCATTTTAACAAAGGAGGTCGAGACAAAAGGGAATTTATCACTGGCCCACCCTATAGTATATTTACATACCTTAGAATATTAGTTTGGCGTAGCTTGTTAACCAACGAATTATAGTGAAATCCATTTACACTTATTGTTTGTATTCGAATAAACGGCACATAAATAGCAATCTTCCAAGTTTCATAATTACATGTTTATCTTAGTTAAAAGAATTTTGAAGACAGATTTTTACTATATAGGACATACCTACCCGCTATTACATTTGTGAATTCTTACGTAAGTTGTAGGGTACACTCAGGAATAAAAATTGAATATATCACTATCTCATTCCTTAGTATATCGCCGTCCTTAATACAACTTACGTAAGACCTCACTGATGTAATCCCGGCCAAAAGTAAATAATATTTAACGTACTACCTTATTTTCAGCTCGGAGAAAAGCAGCAGCCAAAAAAAAGTTAAAAAACCTCGGCAAGAGCAAAAGCACCGACACTGAAGAAGAAGAGCAGGACGAGGAGTGCGGTGACGACGGTCAGTATATCCGTCTCCTTCACACGCTCTTATTGTCGTGGGCAGCAAAAGGAACTAGCTTTTGAATAAAATGCCAAGTTCAACAAAATGGCAACATGTAGCATTATGACGATGAGATGTCTTTGTTGTTGAAACTAGTGCTGAATTGACTTATTTTTCCTTACCTCACATTCCCTTAGCCGGAATGTTCAGTCGTATGTGAAAAGA
This sequence comes from Thaumatotibia leucotreta, assembly GCA_025490895.1. Taxonomy (NCBI): domain Eukaryota; kingdom Metazoa; phylum Arthropoda; class Insecta; order Lepidoptera; family Tortricidae; genus Thaumatotibia; species Thaumatotibia leucotreta. Next base: position 60,652 of record JALPQI010001748.1, on the reverse strand, counting down.
AGTTTGCTCAGACTTATTAATCTTATTACTTTTCCTGAAGTTTATTCAGTTCATTAAAGTTATTACTGTTATTAGAATATGCCTATGTAGGCTACTCTTTTTGCTGTTTTTCATCTTTCATTTCTTACTTCCAGTAGGTACAAGTATACGAGTATATGTAACTTCATCTAGCTGTACAAAATGAATGTTTTAAGTACTTCTGTTCATTAGAAACACATGTACGCGTCAATAGCCACAGTATTTTACCTATTCACAATAATTTAAATAACTTTCTTACTTGTGAATATAGAAGGTAATAGGTTTCCGTGCCTTATTATTGCAGTAAAATTTATAGTTTTAATTTCAACTAGCGATTTATTAATCGTTTTTATTTTCTTACATAAATATGCGAATGTTGCATGACTGTGTTCATTTTCTTTTACACTCATTGCCACCCAACCTTTAAGTATTCGTACTCTATTTCTGTGTTGGTTGTTTACAGTTCCAAAGAAAAAGCAAGGTATGGGATCAAACGTGATGCTGGTAGAATATTCCTTTACAACTTCTATGTAGTCGAAATAGTATAGTCATAGTCGTAGAATAGTGGCCCCTCTCAGATCCCGTTAAAGCGCCTTTACGAACACAAAAACATCCGTTATGTGGCGTAAAGTCGTTTGAGAACCTTCTATGACGTCCTTGCTATTCTTTCATCTGTTGGTAAACTTCCTACTCTCCATGTTAACTAAAGCTTGATAGACTTGAGCTTTAGATCCTTACAGCGAAAAGGTTACCTTGCGGCGTGACTAGAAAGAGGCTGGATATTTATAACACGATATTCCCAAAGGGTCAGAGATTTATGAGTGGAATTCGAGCGAGTGCGTTATCGAATTTCGATATTGGCGATGCCAATTACTACAGAATCATATTCGAGCACGTCAAGGACATCGCCAACGCTAGAAACATCAACGACATTTAGCTGAATGACGCTAAAATCCCAGTTCTTCCTATAGCTAATGTTGATGCTAGCCATTGGTCGTTCGGAATATTAAGCTTATTTATTAGGCGTACAAGGAGACAGAATGCAATTCGTTAAAGGTTTCTTGTGTTTTTAGGTTTTTTGAAGAGCAAGACGAGATCGGTGGGCAAGTGTGCGGACTTTTGGCGGGCGGAGAAGAGATTTCGTTTTTGGATCCGGCATACAGTGAAGACGCAGTGGTTCTACTGGTTCGTCATAGTGTTGGTTTTGTTCAACACGATATGCGTCGCTGTCGAGCATTATAAACAACCAAAATGGCTGACCTCATTTTTATGTAAGTGTTAGAAGCATATTTTATTGGAACATTCATACTTCCATTTTCATGAGTATACTCACGGGAATTACATATTTTCAGATTATGCCGAATTTGTGTTCTTGGGTCTTTTTATGATGGAGATGTGGGTGAAGATGTATGCCTTGGGACCGCGGATATACTTCGAGTCCTCTTTCAACCGATTCGACTGCGTGGTCATATCGGGCTCCATATTCGAAGTAGTGTGGTCCGAAGTGAAGGGCGGCTCGTTCGGCTTGTCTGTGTTGAGAGCGTTAAGACTGCTGAGGATATTCAAGGTACATAAAACTGTACATCTATTAAATTTTAACGAAGAATCAATAGCTGATTTAGCGTGGTAGAATCTACACATGGTTTTCTCTTCAATGGTCAACTATTTATATATAACTATTGCATTACAGCGATGTAAGCATTATTATGACTGTAAATTTCCATAAAGATTAGCCTAGTGTAATTAACGAGAGTAAACGGATAGTGATTCACTTTTTAACCTATTCGTTACAAACACAAATAATAATGCTATGACTTATGCCTTTGGACGAGATAGGTATACATATTATGTGCATTTGGTTGGCAAGATCATTCCCAACTTTTCTTTACTAAGCAGAAATAGCAGACTATTGTAATCTTCCTTTAAAATTTCCATATTTACGTTTCTTACCATTATGTTTCTTCACATTCCAGGTCACCAAGTACTGGTCGTCGCTTAGGAACCTAGTGATATCACTCCTGAACTCCATGAGATCTATCATCTCACTGCTGTTCCTACTGTTCTTGTTTATCCTCATCTTCGCTTTACTCGGCATGCAGTTGTTCGGTGGCCAGTTCAACTTCGAGGAGGGAACGCCGCCGACTAACTTCAATACCTTCCCTATAGCGCTGCTTACTGTCTTCCAGGTGTGTATATTGAACAACTATTTTTTATATTTTATATACAATCGTTACTTTGGCTACTTAGCTAGTTCGGGGGTACCTTCTCGCGGAAGTGTGCTTTGGCGTTCCCGGCTCGCTTTGCCTTTAAGTTAGCAGAAGAAGGGGTTTCAGTGGGTAACCATGAGCCCGTGAAAATTAAACATAACCATCTCGGCCCGTCTCCGTGCCCAAGAGGTATGCGCATAGCATTTTCCCTCAGATATCTCGAAAACGGTTTACTTAAAAACTTTTAGCAGACCATTGACAATTTTAGTGTAATATTTTTCCTATGACAATTTTTTTTATCAAAAATGTCTCACATCAAACTGTTTCTGCTTTCAGATTTTAACAGGTGAAGATTGGAATGAAGTGATGTATCACGGCATCGAATCACAAGGTGGCATTCAGAAGGGCATGATCTACTCTTTATATTTCGTTATTCTGGTGCTTTTTGGGAACTATACTCTGCTCAACGTGTTTCTTGCTATCGCTGTTGACAACTTGGCTAACGCCCAGGTAAATACTCTACTAACGAGACTCGTATCTAAGCTGACCTTGTATTAAATGCTTTTCGTGAAATATTCACTAATTACATGAAATATTGAATGAACTATTTTGAGATAATATAAGCTGCAGCGGAACTAATATGAGGTCATCTGAGATTTATTGTTTTCTGTCAATTTACACTGTTGATGTTAAACTGTCGTGTCGCACCTGTATATTTGAAGCTTTTGGTGTAAATATTGCGTTTCTCATTCCAGGAATTGACGGCGGCGGAGGAGGAACAGGTCGAGGAGGACAAAGAGAAGCAATTAGCAGTAAGTACATCATTCTCCATACTTTGTCACGCTGTTTTTCACATGAATGTTACTATTTCATCCTCTGATGCTTCCGACCTGAGTTGATAGAATCACAATTTTCAAAGTCATAGCATGTTCAACCACTCTTCCACGAGCATAACACAACACTTTCGAGCGGTTGTTGTATGGAAGATCGGATGTGCTGAACAAAATTTGTTTCATACGACAACCTCTGTTTCGGCAGATTAGGAATTGAAGAAAGAGATGGGAGCGTTACACGCGGTGGACGGGATACCACCCGAAGTAGATTCTCCGTCGCCTACCACCAGGAAGGTAAAAGCAGCTCGATGGTGATGGTGTAAGCTAGGCTTAATCATGCGCGATTGTAGCACCATTTAGAACATTGTTGGTCAGTGTACATTTTATGGATGACTCACACTAATCCGTGCTGACCCCGAGTCAGTATCTCTTGCGTACAATATAAGCTGGCAATGAAGTTAATGCCGGCGTCCATTAGTAGAAAGGGATTATTTCAGTGACGGGCATATGTAACACACCTAATTTAAATGTTCAAAAAATTACGAGTACATACATACATAATATACATAAGTATGTGGTTTTGATGCGTACTGGTACTTACATATATGAGGAATGAAATATGTTGATGAACATTAGGACAAAACGTTTGTAGGGCTCTGCGCGGTGTAATGTGAGTCATCCTTACATTCCCTGCTATCCTACTACGGAGATAATTTCCACATAGTGAACTATCATTACATGTTGAAAACCTATTCAATCAGCAATGTTCTAGAAATGTTCTCATGCGAGTATGTGTCGCTTTTGTGGGCCGAATGGTTATAATATAGGTGTTCTTTACATTGTTATCGTTGTTGTGTAGATAACTTAAATGTTTACCTATTCGTTTGTATTCTCCAGGGCGTAAGTATGTATTGTTGTTTGTAATTACGTCACCTTTCTTCTGGCTGGGTCATGTGTGTGACATTCACAACGTGATGACGTCACCTCGTACACAAAGCTATACTATGCATGTGTGTCGTAGAGTCCGCAATCGATTACTACTAGTTTTGTTATCATATTTATGTTATATGTTATATACAATGTATTATTGTCTATAATAATTTTCTACTGCTTAATCATTAAATATTGTAATCGTTTAAATTAGAAACCGATAAACATTGATTACTTTGCAAATTCGAAGTTTGATTTAAGTAATAGATTAATTCGTAAACTAAATTCATTTCGAGCCTTGCTAGATGACTTATATTAACGTCATTTGTAGATTATACTTTAGTTTTCATTTCAAGATTTTTAATACATTCTTAAAACTATTTCAGAACAAAAAGAAAGAAGAGGCCAAAAAGGAGGATGATGACGAGGTGCCAGATGGACCAAAACCAATGCTGCCATATTCGTCCATGTTCATTTTGTCACCCACTAATCCGTAAGTTAATTATCAGTGAAAGCTAATGACTAGTCTTTGGAACTATGGGCGTTAATCGTTGACATATTTGGCAAATAAGTGTCTAATTTCATTGTAGGTATATCAGAAACCCGAAGTTCAAAATGTTTGAGGAAATGTATACATTTATAGCCGTGTAGTACAATTCTGCCCATAGAAACGCATAAGTGCAAGAACTAAGATTTAAAATAACTAGCAAACTGTAACTGTATTAATAAAATATTTAATTGACATTCTCAAAACTAGTTTTTGCGTTTATTCTTTAGAGGACAGCAACTAACCAACATAAAAATATAGATTTAAAAGCCCATTACTCAAATTCTAAATCCTTTGGTTAAATAATATTCATTCAAGTCTGTGTGTGTAGTAGTTGTAAGTAATGATTTAAATAATGCATTACTTTCAATTGTTTCTATTCTCTTTGCTTTCAGAATTAGGAGAGGCGCACACTGGGTTGTAAATTTAAAATACTTTGATTTTTTTATCATGATTGTTATTTGCATGAGTTCGGCGGCTTTAGCGGCTGAAGATCCTGTAGTTGAAGAAAGCGCCTGGTGAGTTGTAAACACGAATCAGTAAAATATGGTGGTCATACCTAGTTATAGTGGTGGTCAAAGCAATCTGTAGCTAAACAGCAAAACATTGGTTTTTCTCTCTTAACTGACATGATGGTACTATTTCATTATATTGAATGATTTACTTATACCTAAGAAGCAGAAGGCTAAATTCACACTTAAATATGAAACAAAGGTGCGTTTCTAATGTTTTAAAATGTAACTTCACCTAATAGGTATATTTTTTGAAGTATGTTCAGTTACATGTTGGAAACAGACAAAATTTATTCTATCGAAAGCAAAAGACATTTGGTTTTACATTCAAGATTTTATAAGAGTAATATTGTTTTCTCCAGTTTTTGCAAGAAAATAATACAAAGTCCGTTCTTTTTCAGGAATAAAATATTAAATTTATTCGATTACGCATTCACCGGTGTATTCACCGTTGAGATGTTACTCAAGATCGTTGATCTGGGCATACTGTTTCATCCAGGGGCTTATCTTCGTGACTTATGGAACATCATGGATGCTGCTGTCGTAATATGTGCCCTCGTAAGCTTCGGTTTTGAGATCGGGTACGTGAAGGTCAACAAAGTACCATTAGTGACTCTTAGAGCGCTCGTACACCTGTAAGTTATTACGTAAGTTATAGGGACGGAGCTATACTAAGGAATGAGAGGTGAATATCACTATCTCATTCCTTAGTATACTTAGCCCCGTCCTTATAACTTACGTAAGAACTTACAGGTGTACGGCGGCCTTATTACAATAACCATAAGGTGCACGTATGGTAATTGATTTGTCTGGGCAATGGTACTTTTCTTGTTAATTTGGATTGAAAAAGATAACAATACATGCGTAAATATTATAATAATATTCATTGTTGCAGAGGCGTGAAGAAGGGCGCTCAAAATTTATCGACAATAAAGTCGCTAAGAGTGTTACGAGTGCTCAGGCCGTTGAAAACTATAAAACGGATACCTAAATTAAAAGCAGTGTTTGACTGTGTGGTGAACTCTTTGAAAAACGTCATTAACATTCTCATTGTGTACATATTGTTTCAATTCATATTTGCTGTAATTGCAGTACAACTTTTTAATGGTAAATTTTTTCACTGCAACGATATCAGTAAGAATACATTTGAAGACTGCCAGTAAGTGTAATTCGTTTTCTTTTTATTATATTTATAGTTAGTAACGTTTACATTGTTTTATAAAAACTTTAGAGAACTGCAATAGTACAAAGACTGCATGTGTCCCTTTGTCTTGCCTATATATTTCAAGTATTAGTGTGCCAAGCGAAAATTCGCAGGTTCAGTTACGACAACCTAACCTTACAAATCACAACTTATAAAAAAAAATCCTTTTTTCACAGAGGGTCGTATTTCGTCTACGAGGCTAACAGCCTGCTGCCGAAAGTAAGCAAACGACAGTGGACGACGCAATTCTTCCATTACGACAACGTCGCCACTGCCATGCTCACACTTTTTGCGGTACAGACGGGAGAAGGGTGGCCACAGTAAGTGTTCATGTTCCTACACTCGTACTAGTTTTTCCAAACCACACAGTGATGGGGTAAAGCACAAAAAACCGTTTTAATTACTAAAATAGTCCTGACATCTCACTGCCAGTTATTTATTTTACATTATTCTGGCATGTAGGTACCTAATATTCTCTGATTCGCATAAACACGCTTTACAAAATTTGTCGTTAATCAATATTTGGAATGTTCAAAATGTGGCCAACTTACGAGTGTCTGGTCAACACATAGGTATGTTAAGTTTAGAGCATTTGGCCGGTCACTCGTAGTTTCTGGAAGACTGACAATAGTCGATGCCTGAACAATATCGTGATCACGATCAATAACATAAAACACTTCTTTTTCAGGGTGTTACAGAACTCCATGGCCGCTACGTATGAAGATAGGGGACCCATACAAAACTTTCGAATAGAAATGTCCATATTTTATATAGTTTATTTTGTGGTGTTTCCGTTTTTCTTTGTTAACATATTCGTAGCTCTGATAATTATCACATTTCAAGAGCAAGGTGAAGCCGAGTTACAAGACGGTGAAATTGATAAAAATCAGGTAGGTGAAATTAGTAATATACCACTGCACAGCGATTTTTGCTTGTTTCCTAGCATCATGTTTATATAAACTTTTTTTTACAGAAATCGTGTATAGACTTTACTATAGAAGCGCGACCTCTTGAGAGGTATATGCCAAGCAAAAGGGCGAGTTTTAAGTACAAAGTGTGGAGAATAGTAGTCTCTACGCCTTTTGAGTACTTCATCATGACTCTCATCGTTCTCAACACATTGTTACTCATGATGAAGGTATGTATCAAAAACTTCCTATCATATCTATATTTAAGTACTTATATTAAAACATAATATGAATTTTAATCGTGACGGCAGCTGTAGGTATAAATATTGTATTGTATACACTAGAGCAAGATATCGTTTAAACAGACTACATACAAACATGAGTAAGCACTTTGAATGTAAAATGTAGAAGCGGTCACTAATGAATTAGTTGCTGGAAAAGTTAGCCCAACCACAAGGCACAGTTGATGACCAGTTAGATTAGCAGAACTAATTCGGTAATCACTAAGCGCTGAACCAAAGTTAGAGAGGTGCATGTGACCGGACTCGACATGGTGTACCCGAGGCACGGAAAAAATGCCTTCGGGCGAATTTGCTCGACGTTGACGCTGGCTTTTGACGTTGCATGTGTCAGAGCCGAACGAATTCGCTCAGACCATTTTTTCGTACCTACATACATTGAAATTGGCGAGTATATTTATGCTCCATTTCCAATTGAGCCCGCTCCTTGAACAACTGTCTACTTTGGTTAAGAGCAAAATGTCCCTAATAATAATCTCCACTAATTGTTATACTTGCGTGCGTCCATACCTGTCGGCACCAGACTACCCCATTTCTTGCAAAAATGTGTACACCTCACTCTGTAATCCCGCCCTAGCTTCGAAGGAAACAAATACAAATTGGCTATTAAATTCAAAGTACTGCCTGGCATAAGATTTTCAAAATTACACAACACATGCAACACTTACAATGACATATATGGAATATAAACTCATCGCGAGACTAGGTACACTGCATCGGAATGCGCCGTGATTCTGTCTAAGCCTATCCCGTCAAGTGTACGCCACGAATATTTTTATTGTTTTGATCCTACGTTCGTTCAGTTCTGTGTTCCTTTCGTGAATCCTTGCTTGCTATTCATTATGTATGTATCAATGTCTACTGCACGATAAGCGTATCCTTCCTGCACATCTACAGCAAAATGAAACACAAAATATAAATTGAACTATTCGTGCTTGTTGATGCACAACTACTCTGAAAGCAGTGAGCTCGGGGCATGAGCCATTATTGTTGTTCGTGTTGCATGATCTTGTATAAGACCTATTCCTAATTGTTTTTGTGAGCGATCTGCATGCTTCGTGGAATGGCCTACTGCCAGGCGTGATTGTTGGTGGTGGCTATCAGCTGCTTAAATTTCACCGTGAAATCAAAATTTATATAGGAATATACTAATCCAGTAACGAAAGAAAAGTTCAGAATTGATCAGAATTTGTGTGTTAAGTAATCCCCTCATTAAGTTACATTATTTCCGGTATTATTTTATTAAGTAGGCCAGAAAGCATTATTTGCTGATGCTCTCGTTCACTGTGACCCTGTGTATTTTTGTTTACCTTACTGACATGTTAGCACGTTTCCTCACCTCACCTCATTTCATGCTATCCCTCTCTTTTGTTATCCTTTTCTAACTTACCGTCGCCCAAAATCGTAAGGCCCAAAGCTATGATACAACATTACTTGCCAACGTATAGTTATCTAAACATCACATCTATCAGTACTCATTAAATTATTGAAGACTTGATACGATTATATGGAGTAACAAATATCTATTTTCATTGCCATGGGTTTATCCAATACGCCTGGCACATCATCACAAAATGGCAGTACTATAATCAAAATGACCTCTACGCGGATATCCTCAAGTATTCGAATATGGGGTTCACTGGAATGTTTTCTGTGGAAACGGTGTTGAAAATCATCGCTTATGGTGTCAAAGTAAGTAAACCAACACACGGATCGTTCTGGTAAATCATTTGGTTACTATGGAACAGCAAAAATAGGTACAAATGTACTCTTTCTGTTTACTAACATGTTTTTTTGTCTATTTACATGACTGTATGGGAATAATTCGAGCCGAGTAAATAATATCCCTGCCCAATGACCACCCAATTTTGATACCTTTTACAAAATTTCTCTCTTAAATTAAAGGCTTAGATGCCATTGATAATGAAACCATTTTTCGGCATTTCATTGTTGAGCATGGCTTTCCTGCTGCATGCGGCACTTGTTTGTTTCACACACAGTCAGTATAAATGTTCCTTTACTTTTAACTATATTGTGGTTTCAAGCTGTCTTCAGAGAATTAGCCATCCGAACATGGGTCAGGTAAGTTAACTGTCGGATCGAAACTTGGTGAAGTACTGCTGTAGTCAAAGGTTCGTAAAAAAAGTTTATTTCTATTATTTATATATGGTAGTGCACTGAGGATCATTGAAAAATGGTGGAGTATTTAATATCTACAGTGACCTCTTTTATTGCTCCTTAGTGTACACTACATTGCAAATCTCTCGTCAGCATTGAATAACTTACAGGGGATTTGCAAAAATTGATGTTACTAGTTTTGTGAAACGCAATTGTGCATGTATGTTTAATTTGTATGCATGAAAGCACGAGCTGCACTGAGAAGCCACAATATAACTATATCAACATATATACACACTGACACACATATACTTACAACAGGGTCAAGAAAATGGGGAACTTAACAGCACACACATAACATCCACCAATACATAATAAACACAAAACGAGTTTGTTTTCTAACGTTATAGCAGATAGTAGTAAAAGTTAATCTTTTTAGATTATTAAACCAATATGCCAGATTTATTTTTAATATCTCTGAATATTTGTGTTCTGTGTCCCTGGTATTATTTTTATGAAAATTATTAAAAATAAATCTGGCTAGGTACTAACTTATAAAGTTTGAGGTTAAAAATATTGGTATTGATTTTGTGGTAGTTTCACGAGGCTCCAACACTACTCATGGACTCGTTATCATTAATGAACCTCATCTTTACGATCTTCTTCCTTCTCGAGACCTTGTTGAAGCTGATTGCCTTCGGATGTCAGGTAAGCAACCTTTCAAATAGTACAACAGATTTAAGTTAACATATTTCTTGTACACACGGCGTGATATTGTACGATTGAATAAATTACATTTCTAATCAATTATGCCGTGTATATAAGATAACACACATTATTTTCTTTAACATATCTTAGAATGATTTTTTTAGCATTCAATATTCAGTACTGACTTGAATATTATTAAATTAGAATTTATAGAATTTAAAACGCCGCTTAATTTTTTATATGATATAGATTTCATGTCACTCAATTAAAAAATTCTAGATATGCAAAATTTTATTTCGGATAATTATCTAAGAGAGAGATTCCTTATCCCACTCCACATCCTACTTGTTCTGAATAGAAAGTGTACATTTGTGCCCCTTGTTCATGTTTTACTATTTCTTGATGTAATATTAATATAATTATTAACTAGCATTTTCTATTCTGTGATTACTTGCATTGTGTTAAACGAGTATATATAAAAAATAATTGTAAATATGTTTCCAGAATTTTTTCAAAGATCCATGGAATACATTCGATTTCATAACGGTCATTGGAAGTATTATTGACGCTCTCATCATGGAATTGGGCGTGAGTATTTACGTCGTCAAGGATTTACATTCCTTGAGCCTTCAAAATGTCTGATGGGTTTCAGGGTAGTCCCTAGTAGTGGATAAGTATCATGAATACAGATGTGTTGCAAAATGCTTTACCTTGGGCTTTTCACGGAAATTTCAGAATTTATCTTTCTGTCTCAATCAGCTTCAGTGTAATGGAAACTGAAGTTTGTTATGACAACAAAATGAATTCGGGCGTTTCCGTGGGAATTCGAAGGAAAAAGATTTTGCACTTCATCTGTTGGTTAATCCATTAGAATCTAAAGGACATCTTGACGTCTCAAGAGATATCCCTAAATTACCTTAATGGTTTCCTGGCAATAACGAAGTCGAATTTATAAATGAATTTCAAAATAAATTGTATAAAAGAAGCAGCTAAATATATAGCAGCAAAATTAACATAAATATAAAGCACTTTATGTACGTACATACATAGTCACTTATGATGTATCGGTAGCCGAACATGTACCAGTACTTAAGAAAAATACTTATCAGTCATACCATTAGGTACCTTTCTAATAAAACTTAAAAATCTTTAGGAAAGTTACAAACGGCTTTAAACAATAACGTCTACATTGAAATGCAAAGAAGAAAGACAATATAAATCAAGTATTTTTCTCATACGCATACATGTCAACTTATTGTCGGTAAACAGGTGTTTAATTATTACATCGTTCATGCCAGAAAACACAACTCACTGTTCATTACTTTCGCAGGTATTGTCGTTTTCACAAACGTCCTAACTATCTAATGTACGTTTTCTTTCTACGTATGATATGATAGGTGTTATTTAAGATTTACCTAATTTTCTATTCTTACAACTTAGAATTTTAACTATTTAGTTATGACTTTTTTAATCGGCTGCAGATGAGAGGGTAATGTTATTGAAATTCGGTATGTTTGAAAACCGAAGGTAAACGATTTGTCCTGATTACAGAGCGATCTACCAGAACACTGTGCCTCTGACATTTCCTGTCAGCAGGTAACCAACTGACTTGTTTGCTAGGAAACATAGTATTTTCATATATTGTTATGTTTACAATGGATACAGTAGAAAAGCAACTAAAATCAATATTATATGGTAGTGCTAGTTTTAGGCTAGATTTAGTAGTTTTTTCAAGGAGTGTTTTCTAGAAATTGGAAGTGTTTAGAGTTTTTGACGAGTTTGTTCCTGTAAATTAGGCTAATATGTAAGCAAAGTATTATAGAAGTAATCTATTTTGAATACATTGAATTTATACATTATTTAATAGAAATCATAGATTTATTTCTCATTTATTTTGTTATTTTATTGGAGTGTTGTATTTTCCTTTGTTTTACTTTTAGATATAAACGGGATCCGTTTAGGACTGCAATTATGGTACTTCAAAATTTTCGTATACTTACTAAGTTTGTAAATTTTAACTAAGTAGTGTCACTACATTCTTAATTCACAGACCGATTCAGTGTAAAGTTTTTCTTAAGATTTAATTAGCAATATATTAGAATTTATGAGATTAGGTAATGGTGTTTAAAAATAATATGATTTTAGGTTGTAATTGTTTTGCTACAATTTGTAGGAATTAAATATTTCATTAATCTAAAATGTAATTATGAATTGTAAAAGGAAAAGAGCGCAAAATAAATAGTGTCTTCTGAAAGCAATATTGGAAATAAATATTACAATCGAGTTACGAGATATAGTTGTCGAAATATTAACAGATGATGACTTAAAATAGGATATTTGCTGCTGTTACACACCTATATCTTTTTGATATTGTAATTTGATGTCTAAGCCAAAGTGAGATCATTTTTCATCCAAAAACAATAGGTACACGTATTTTTGTAAATATACACCTTTGCGCTAATTTCGTTTCACAATTCTAATGGTTTTTTTCGACAAACCATATAATTTGAACGTACAAACGTTAACAACTTAACCCATTCACTGTTCCTATACAATACAAACTAACAAGGCCAACCATACATATTTTAATTACGTGTCCTATTCCACAATAGTAGAAGCGTGGACTTGTTTTAGAAAGAACTTTCATATCTCATCGTGGAACAAGGGATGTGTTAAAGTGGAACAAGGTGCATTGTTGAAATAACGATTTATTAACAAAACAGAATTTCAAGGTTCCATCAACACATTACATTTTCGATAGTGATAAGGTGTAATGTTGCACAGCAGATTTTGTTGCAGTCGCCGCTGGCTTAGCCTACGCGTCTTATCAGACATTAGTATTTAAATTTTAATAACTAACTAGATTCCGGGTAGTTTTCGTATTATATCACGGTGTTGATGGAACTCCAACAACGAGATACTAATGCTAGTGGTATTTCGGCAGGAGAACACTTTCAACGTCGGTTTTCTCCGCCTGTTTCGAGCCGCGCGACTGATCAAGCTGCTCAGGCAGGGCTACACTATTCGAATACTGTTATGGACGTTCGTGCAGAGCTTCAAAGCCTTACCCTACGTGTGCCTTCTCATCGCGATGCTCTTCTTTATCTACGCCATCATTGGGATGCAGGTCTGTTAATCATTTCTCTCATATGCCTTCTTGTTGCCAACTGGCATTATAATAATCTTGAAAATTATTTCTTTCATATTATAGTTCGGGGAACCTTGATAGTTTCTACACTTTTTACAATTGGTATTAATCATGTAATGTAAACTGCATTAGATTTAAATTATTAATATTATTAATGTAACGTTTCGGGTGCTGCGAGATTCACTAGATTTTTTGCAAGTGTATTATTAGTAGTATAAACATCTTATTTTTGATAATTGTTCAACTAGTTTAGCTAACAAAGTAGGTTTGTAGTGTTCGGGGTATAAGCTATTTTAGGTCTAACATTGATAATAGTGCCGTAATCATATTTTTACTTTGTGACTAGTTGTCATATTTCGTAATAATGAATAGTTATTTGCAAAGCGTTTAACTTTACTGTTTGCTAAGGTCTGTTAGAGCAGACATCCCTGCCAGATACGTTTTGTTGTTCCATTCCATCTGACCCCACTAGTTTCATCCCCAAGACTCATGCCTGTTCCATAGACTAACACGACATGGAAACGCGGGAGCATTACACTGTAGTAGGCACTGATCATTTTCTAATGGCAGGTTTTCGGAAACATGCAATACGATCCAGACACTGCCATCAACAGGCATAACAACTTCCGATCTTTCGTGGGAGCACTTTTGCTGTTATTTCGGTGAGAGTACAGTACAGCGTAGTGGTGCCAACCGATATTTTCTGTTCACTTGTCCACTGGCGAGCGGTAGGCGCCCACACGGCCGGGATTCGTTCTTACAGAGCATGGCACATGGAGTGCGGTGTGGCATCTTGACTCAACTATTGCGCAGTTGTGCCCAAGACTCCGACACTAGTCTATGTTACATGTACATACCAATCATGATCATTGAGTCCGCATCAACATCTCGTAAACATAGTGTTTGGTCACATTCAAGAGTAGAATTAGCCGATAGTGTTGTCTTCAAATTGTCCTTTAATAATGCATCTCATTTTTGTACCTAGTAAACCCTTGTAACTATTGTTTTCGCATCGTACCCCTGAAACATTTTATTAGCGGTAGCAATAGATCATCTAGGTAGAACCAACTTAGTAATTGTTATAGAGCGGGGTGAGCATAGGATGTTTAGGGTACACGTATTTTTGCACACAATGCTGATTTTCTGTGTTGTATCTGCTTGGACACAGGTGTTTGGCAATATAGACTTAGCACCCGACTCAGATATGAACAGACACAACAACTTTCAAAGCTTCATTCAAGCACTCATGCTACTATTCAGGTAAGGAACAGTACAATAAGGTTGATATCGCGTTATAATATATATCTGGGTATTTCAAAATTATTAAGACATTAGCATTACTTAAGACGTTGCTTGGCCATATATTATTATATAACAGCTACGGTCTTAGGATTAGCAAGAAACATTGGTCTCGGGATTACCTTTTGTAATTTCATTTAAACTTTCTGTTACAGCAGGTAATAAATATGATAGGTCTGTGTTTGGCAAAAGCATGATTGCCCTCACTGCATGATTTTAAAGTCAAAGTCAAATTGTACCTCCACATAGGTTTCGTGGCAAAATTAGATAACACTTAGAATCACTTGCATTCCGAACTTTAATTAAATGTTTAGTTTGAATTTACGAAGTATTTTTCAAGATAATTGGTTTACCCAACGACACCCAATACTTTGAACTATATTTATTTTGTTACTTTTAGTAATCGCTAACTGTATGGTTTAAGACTGGCATGATCATTAATATTCCAAACTAGAATTAACTTGAATGATTAAAACAAGTTATTTAAGGTCACTGCGACTAAGTACGGCATATTTTGAAGGAAAGTCCGTCATATGCGTCTTATACTGTTCAATTACGGTCGGAAATCAGTTGGTAGACGGACTTTCCTGATAGACGGTCTTACCTGCATTGACCTTGCCTTATAAGTTCGTCTTGCTAAAACTATTGCGATAATTCGAGAATTCAGAACATCATATTTTCACGAAGTTTATTTCACCCAGTTTTAAATCATATGTCAATGCAAATCGTTCAATCTTATGACATAATCCTCAAATTTGTCCATAATAATGTCAAATATGTAACCAAACATTAACTCTCTAGTTACTTAAGTACTTAATCTATTTTAAGAGTCGATGTTAATTGTATTTCGGTTTTATTTCTACCGAAAGACCCTTGAGCTACTAAGGCATTACAATAGTCGATATACAATACCTAAATAACCCCTAAAATGTACTTTATGGAATCGAATAGCCTTTACGGTTTCTTAAATTTGCACGTTTGCACTAATTTATATAATAAAAAAATCGCAGCCCAACTTGACTCGAAGAAATGACACACGGTGATGTGGCTTTTACAATAAGTATTACTGTACTAAATAGAGACATCAAACGACCAGAAATAGCGATGTCTATTGCCAATTATATTTCTATCATTTGTTGGGATATTTCTATTTGGCACTAGTGAAGCTATCGCACTTCACCGTCTGTCACTTACTCGATTCCCTCTATACGCTTGCCTTGATTTTGCAGCGACAACTACCGTACAAGAATTGCTAAAGTACGTGTACGCAGTAAGTTACTGCCGCTGTAAGCTCATGGCATACGTAGATCAAGGGTTCTTTGGGTAATCATACAAAAGCGGGTATTTGTGAGTCACTCAATGTTCAGGTGCGCAACGGGCGAGTCCTGGCCTAACATCATGCTGGCGTGCCTCAAGCCGGCGAAGTGCGACGAGAAGGCCGGGAAGAGTCCGAGCGAACCTTGTGGGAGCACGCTCGCTTACGCCTACTTCGTATCGTTTATATTCTTCTGTTCGTTTCTTGTAAGTAATATCATCATCTACTTACAATTTAACACCCAGTTTACGTATAGGTAGTTTGTTGTTTATTAAAATTTCAGTTGTGTTCATATTTATACATATGAATAATTTGCTAGTACCTGTATTGGCAAATATGCTGTTCTCATGTGTATGCAATGGGCATGGTTAGAGTGAGATTTTATCCGTACGGACATTAATGCTGTAAATCGGTTGCAAACTAGTGTATGGTCGGTGCCATTACGTATTAACTGTCTTAACACAATTACATATTATTGCGTTTGATCAATTGTATATGATACTGAAGTTACTCGTATGTCCACAGATGTTAAATTTATTCGTTGCCGTCATTATGGATAACTTCGATTACCTAACGAGGGATTCATCCATCCTCGGCGCGCATCATCTTGATGAGTTTGTTAGAATATGGGCCGAATATGACCCAAACGCCACGTAAGTTTAATATTGTAAACATTAAGATAATAAGTATTGAAAGTTCATGTTAACCTTTCCATAAGCGCCTTTGTATTTATATATTAATCCCAATTTGTTTTCAGTGGCAAGATCCATTTTACAGAAATGTATGATATGTTAAAAAATATGGATCCTCCGTTGGGGTTTGGAAACAAGTGTCCAAATAGGCTGGCCTACAAGAAATTAATTAGAATGAATATGCCGTTAGACGACGAAGGGAAGGTTAATTTTACTACAACTCTCTTTGCGTTGATACGGGAAAATTTAAACATCAAGATGAGATCAGGTAATTATGTAGTCATATTGCTTATAAACAAAATTAATTACCGTAAAACCAGTCGCAACCCTTAAATTTACACCACATTTCAAACCTTCGCTTAGGCGAAGAATACCGAAAACAAATCGGCCAGGTTTTTAGTGGCTGGTCACAGTTGTCCTTTTTGCACTATGGTCACGTCAAGGTTTGATCACGTGATGTTTTTAGCGGACGAGATGGACCAAGCGGATGAAGAGTTGAGGGAAACGATAACTCACATATGGCCATTGCAAGCGAAGAAAATGTTAGATTTGCTGGTGCCTCGGAACGATGTACTCAATACAGGGAAAATGACCGTGGGAAAGATCTATGCGGGCCTCCTGATCCTCGAGAGCTGGAGATCCACTAGGTTTGGCCGCAATCCGCAGGGTGTTACGGTAAGCTATAGTCTGTGTATTGTTTTCTGCACTGTTCGTTCGGTATTTCAAAAAGATGAACTGTTGTTAGGTAAATGTCGTAGGTGTGTAGTTCTAACGAAGCCAGAGTAAATACGTGTGGCTAACGTGTAATTAATGTACAGCATCTTCTGTTCTTTTGAGCCAAATGTAAATATTAATGAATAGGTAAAACTACACGTTAAAGTAGTGTTTGTTGATGGACCCTTATAATTCCCTACATTAGTGTAAAGTTCTAACATTATAGTTAGTTAAGTATAGTTGATTGTGTTATTTATGTGGATGTATTGTTGTTATATGACGCTAAAAATGAAATTGAAGTTAAATCGAGAATATAATTTAAAATTCCGATTGGCTTCTTTAATCCGAGCTAGCAGAGCACAACAATACAGAGTCACGTTAGTGAAATCGACTCGTTTGAGTCGACTACATTGGTGGTTTACTTTTCAGGCATTCGGCGAGAATAGCCCTACGGCCAATCAGCCGGTAGTATTAAATACTTTACGGAACGAAACTTTGACTACTTTTTCTTGCACTGTTCTAGACATTTTTATTTTATCATATTTTTCTCGCATCGTATTTGGACAATCAAGAAATTAAACGATTTCCAAATAGCTAATAATGACTTTTAAAGTCAACGCAATAGTAATCCATAGGAGAAATCATCATTCCATGATAGTAGCAATAGAATAGATACAGTTGATTTAGTCACCAGCGACGCACTTGATGTACTGGCTCAAATAAACTTGTGTGCGTCAAGCATATTTTTGTCTGTCAAGTGTCCATCAGGGCTTCGTAAACCACGACATAGTGACCTGTCCTATAGTTGCAAAATATATGTAGAGCAGTGTCATTGTTGAAGAGTTGTTTGGCCGTGTCTAGTAGTTGTTGAATGTCCGATGTAGTGCCCCATTTGTGTCGTCTTCTACCAAGCCGTATCGCTCGCTACCCCTACACCTTCTACCTTCTACTTGTGTTGACTATAAATTGGCGAAACCAGATGTATTGTTTGATCGTTCTAGGAAAATTTGCATGACTACCATTGGATTTTCTGAATTTCTTCCTCTAGTAGTTTGTGTTATACCGAATGAATGTTTTATTTTACTTTGTCAAATTACCTACATTTTGGCTCAATTAATTTATTCATTGTAGAAGCCTGAAGACGTTCGATAATCGAAATAATGTTTTCCGCTACGCTCTTTTTGCCTAAGAATGTACTTTTTTTGTAATTTAGAATAAAGGCGTAATATATTTCAACTATTTAAATATTGATCGCTCTCATACTATCCTAAGACATACACTAACTAATTTATGCACTTACGATATCATGAGATACGATTTCTTTATCGAAGTAGTTGTAATATATCCTTATTTAATTTACCATAATTAATGCAATTATTATTATTTAATTTATCATAATATAAGCGCATGTTGGAGAGAAAATCTCGATCTTTCTTTCAACAATGGACGATGCAGCAGTCATGTTCTAGCCGCATCTTAAACCGCATCTGGCTTCAATATTTTTGCACTAACCTTTCAACTAGCACCATGTATAATATATAAATGCTTTGTAATTTACAGCTCTATCGTATATATATCATACTATAACCAACCATCCTACGTATTCAGTATTCACTAAACAGAAACTCTGACATGGTACAGTATCTACTAACATAAAAGTGTAATAGTTGTTTTCTCAGATAAATAGCCGCATTCATCTTCACTATACACCACAGATATACAATGCAGTATGCATTCATTTTACAATGTCCATACGTTGGAATTCTTACACTCAACAACATACACTGAGACACAAACTAAAGAACTCCAGCATGGACATGAGGTGTGAGATTGCGCAGACTCATGTAGGCTTTAGCTCGAGGTTCCCAACCGTTTTCGATCATACATAGTTTACATAGAATGGATGTGATGGTCGGATGACGATCATTTCTAAGGACGTGTTTAGTGGGCCCCTGGTTGGGAACCGCTATCAATTAGTTGCCATAGCGTTGGTTGGCGGCGTGTAACATGAGCTTGCGCATAAGAGTGTGCGGGGTAGATGTGTGAAATGGGGTGCGTGGTGCAGAAGGCGTCCTTCTTTAACTGCCTGTTGGACGTGGCGGCGGGGCTGGGCCCGGGCTCTCGTGCGGGCTCGCTGAGCCACGAGCCGCCGGTGGCCCTGCCGGCCGCTGCCCATCCCGAGGACCACGACTCCCACACCCTCGCTGACCTCGCCCGTCGCAACACCAGAAAGTCACTCAAGTAAGTATTATTTTACCTAATTTATTGTAACCTACCCCGAAAATAGAAAATAAAAAAAAAATCCCTACGTGAATCGCAATGCCGGAATATTTGATTTCAGTTTATACTCATACCTACTTATTAAAAAAAAAAGCCACAGTGTTGCGTAAAAGATGTTATAAATTATACCAGATATCAGCCTTATACCAGATTCTAGTACGTACAGAAGATATAAGTACTATAACGTCTCTAAGTATTAACAAATGAAGATAGTTAAGTTGTAAAAACTTCTATTGAAATCACTTTATCTTTTGTTACAGGAACAATAAAAAGGTGAATTCCGTTTTAGAATGGGTCCAAACGTTAAGCTATATTTTTGTTGTAAAGCCCTATGATATCATTATAGCTATTGTCAAGTGCAAATTGATGTTATCACCGAGATTATTCTCAACTAGTTCAATGAATCCATTGCACATGATTTGAACTGGGAGATACCTAAACTGTTAATTAGAATGTGGTCCACAAACGTATTGTATCCGAATTATTTATGCTAAATAAACATGTTGATGCATCACCATCCGTCATAGATAGTCTATGTTGTCATTTTATTTTAAAGTTAGAAGTGTTTTGTTATTGTAAAGGACAACTAAGCCGTAGGTTGGTCGGTGTCCTGTTTCTGTTTGTTGTTGAAAATTAGAAAATTAACGAAATATTTGTTGTTTTTTAGGTATTTGAATTTGTGGTAAAGGATAACTTAGGGGCTTAGGCCCACTATATGTTTATTGACTTGTATATGTTGTACTTACTAAAGGATAATGGTAAACGTTTTAAAGTTTACAGATGGTTTTTATAATTAGGTAAATATTTTCAGTAATATAGGATTGTTTTTCTAATCAGTAATGTAGCGTATTTTATTATTCTTGATGATATCTCGATATTATAATAGTGAATGTCAAGTATGTAACTAATGCGAAATATGTTTTATGGACTAGAGGTTGATAACACATGATACAGTTAGATATAGGTTCTTCACTACCGATACATATACAAACATTACAGTCGTAATATATAACATGACACTATAACATAATATTCTACTTTTATCGCATGATTACTGGATTTACACATATAAGAGCATGCATCGCATGATGATATGTTTTTAGTTGAAAGTTTCTAAGGGTAAGTAAAGTATGTTTTAACAAACAGCAGCACACAGCACGATTTTTAGCATGATGCAAAATTTTTCACCGATGCATGATTGACTTAAATGTAAGCACGAAGTAATACGAATGCAATTTTGTAAATATGGGACAGTAACTTGACACGGAGAGGTTAAGTTGTACATCGTAGAATTATATGTGTGATGGACATTTGGACTGTATGTGACCATGAGTGATTTTATAGGTGCTGGAGTTGCAAGACGTAGCTTCGCATCACGCGTCAATAGAGTCACTGGACGAGGCTCGGCTAACAGCACCGCACTCGTATCAGAACGGTCACCACGGCAGGTCTTCCAGTTTGAGGTGAGATGCTGCTCAATAATCCACATCATTTATGTGTTATCGTTTATTTTGAGTTATTTCCGTTTTCATTTTATTTTGTAGTGTCATCGAAGAAGAAATTGATCTCAAAGTAATCGTTGTGAAAAACGGTATGTTAGCGTTGCACGTAATAACGTCCACTAACAAGTTTCTGAACTAACCCGTTTCTTATTCTGAAGGAAATGCTGTATCGTGTAATTGTACGTGACATGTAATTGCATGGGATGTCGCATGTGGGGAAACGAGTCGTATACCAGAGCTAACGGATTGTGTTTTCAGACGAACGCCGAGTCCGAGAAGACGTGGCCACTACGGGGGCTACCACCACGACATCGGGTTCTCGGACACGGTCAGCAACGTGGTCGAGATAGTGAAGCACGAACACCAGCGGCACGGCCGCTCGCATCGCCCGCCACACCACTACCATCCACATGGTACGCTTTTTATTACAAGCTAACAATGCTACACATTTGAGATACCTGATCTAGCTTCCAGTACATGTAAATTTGCTGGTTATCTTACAGACGGCCTACCACAGACATACTTGAATTAGATAGATATCAGCAAATTTACCGATCGCCATTTTCGTGAAAGCGCAGAAAGTGAGCTGTGCACGAACAGCTCATCCATCTTTCCCTTTCTAGAACTTGATCCGTGGCTTCATGCTAGCAGATTGGTATTTGTGACTTAATCCAGAAATTCTCATAGTCTTTTTTAGCTTTTTATTGAGCTGGTTGCCTCAAGTTTTTTATTTTTTGTTTCCGTAGTGTATATTATTTTCATTCAATAAATATTTACAAAGACATATCTAACCTCTAGCTTCAAATTAACCGATTTAAACAGTTTTGCAAACATTTTTCTTCTCATGAAGGTACTCTGAAAGTTTTGTGAGAAGATGGGAAGTCTAGCTTAAAGTAGATGTAGACATGTTTTGTAGCTGTAGTTATAAGACCTTATGACCGTACCGGTCATGCTAAAGAGAATATGTTGAATAGATACATAGTCTGTAAATTTTAGCATACTCGATATCATCAGCATCACAAAGCTAGTTTTGTAATCAACGATTAGTAGTTCAACCTTAGATATGACTGAATAAAATCTCATCCATACATGCTCATAACTTGATTGTTAGCGATTCCTGTCGTATGTTTTGTTCATCAGGCAATACTTGACATTTCTAGATTTAAGTTCACTTGGTGCATAGGTTTAGCACCGCCGCCATCGGACGCGAAAGCGGCAAATTTTATACAATTAATAATATAAAACGCTTGTAAAAAAAAAGACCTTGTTATTGTTTTGCCTGCTGCATGATATGGCGCCAACTTACAGAACTAACTCTTACCCACCCTTGTTTGCACAAATTTACTTGCTTTTTTATGAACTACACTAAAACTTCTGGTGCCTGAAGCGCATGCACTTGGCCAGTCTACCTTAACCATGCAGCATGCAAACGCTTGGAGGACTCTCGTTCACTTGGTCGCTTAGTGAATAAAATAGTGTTGCAAAAAACTGGAACAGAACTAATCATTTATGCGATTTAGTGACGGATGTGCTAAAAAGCTCCAGATATATATCCCAGTTCCAAACCCGTGTCCATCACTACCTGTACATTTGTACCTTGAACAGACACCCCAAAACTTTTAGAGTCACCTTTGTGAGCAAGGAAATGAGGTCGGTAGTCCGACGGGCATAGGGTAAACCGTGGTGGAAGGTACATGAAGGTATTCCTGACAGCAGGGAAGGAGTGGAGAGCGCCGCACCCAACGACCAGCCTGAGCCAGCCCTCGCGGTCGCCCAGCCCGCCACACCACACCTACGGTGAGATCCACTCGCCACACACACCACACGTACACACACAAACACACACACCGATATAAACTCGATCACGGAAACTAAATAGGTTTTTAATGGTAACAGCGAACCCCAAACACAACCGATTTTAACGCACAAGCCAAAGACTAACTAATATTTCAGTTTCTATCCTTGCATCTAATTATTATTCATTTTCTTGTCAAAATCACGCAAGCCAACTCAAGCTTTAACACAAACTAAACCTATTGATTAACATTTACCTACACATTCCTTTACTGTCCCGGACGATCTGCATTAAGTCGCTTACCTATCTTGTATACCATCGAACAGAATTATTTTTATTTCCTGTCAAGAATATTTTGCCTAAAATTGTAAAGCAAAGGGTCTGAATAGAAAAATAAATTTCCAAATATATACAGTCGATATTTGTTTAAACTATACTTCCAAGACCCTTTGCTAAAATCAGCAATGTGTCTAAACCAAATTAGATTTTTCAATGTTGACATTTTGTTTTCGCACGCATGAGGACGAATGACAGAGCCGCGTGTTTAGATGACGTGATACTTGAAACGTAGGAAAATTGTTTGCACATCTGTTTATTGTCCAGACTGTATATTTTGACGACGACCCAGATTTGTTGTTTATTTCGGCGATGTTTATAAAATGACGTTGCGAGTGTGCCTGAGTGGAACGTCCAAATTATTCAAAGAACAGTTTGGGCACCAATAGGTGGTGAGCGAGAGCGGGAGAGGGACCGCGAGTGGCGAGCTTGGCGAGACCGGTCGTGGGAGCGGGACGGCGCGCGCCGCGGCCGCGGGCGTCAGCTCCCACCCACGCCTACCAAGCCGTCCACGCTGCAAGTCAAGCAGCAGCCACCGTTCACTCGGATCACCCATAGCCCCTCGCATGTAAGTCTTCATTCAAGCAGGAAACCCATTCTAAGTACACACGCTTACGATTTGCCGTTTTTATTGAGACGGCTCGAAAGGATTGCTGTCCGGGGATTTTCGGTATGATTTAAGTGGTTCTATCTTGCTGAGTACCTATAGGTAACACAAACTAGTGAAACAATCAATATCCCAGCCACATCATAAGCCATAACTCGTAACATTAAGACTATTCTCACTAACCGCCTCCTCAAGTCTTCAAGGGTGAAGTCACATTTATCACCACGCGCACGCATATTGTCACGCGTAAGCCTGCGTACGCGGTCTCATACAAATATGTGACTTTACCCTTAAACGTCTCACACAATCCAACTTACAACCCAGAAAATTATTTATATTATTTCGCCGTGTTCGTTTCAGTTATCATTGAGGCAAACGGTGCGTGACCCGGTGGAGCCTTTGCACGATGAGTACGAGTATGGCCGAGAAGTAGAAAGACTGATACACCGAGACTATAGATCTAGAGATAGGTAAGGTGCATTTTCATTATATACTAATAAATGCAAAAGGATCAACTGAATGGAAAAAGGTATAAAAAGGTTCAGAAATATGTCTCTAGCTAGAATCAGTCTCATTAAGGACATACCCACATACACTTGCATATCTACTAATCTTTTTTACATTGATTTACCTCGTCAACATAACACAATTGTCCACCTGTCTAACCATCTCCGAATAAAATATATTTGTCAGTAGGTTTAACTGGTGACTGGTGCGACACGACAGTATGTCTCCGCGAGATGACTATTCGTTCCTCTTTTACTCGTATTGATATAGTTAGTAAAAGACGGGGGTGTATATTTGGGGTCGCTAAGCTACAGATAAATGTTAACTATTCTTTCTTTTATACAGGCTGAAATTTAAATCGCGAATCGTTATATGTTTTTCTAACTCTATGAATAACTAACAATTGGATGCCCCACAAGTTACTAATAAGTAGTCATGTTTTTTTTTATTTTTAAGGTGATTCTAAGAAATTATAACGATTATTTAAGCTATTTAAAACGAAAAATGTAATGAATATTATTTAATTTTTAACGAAATGACAAAATTGCCGTTATTAATTACTGCAATTTGAAGAGGTAATTTAAATTATTCAATATACTGATTAGTCTTAATAATCCGTTTTGATATTCTAAAGCCAAAAAATACAAAAACACAAGCCTCAAAAAATACAAAAAAAAATAATGAGTCCATTTTTAAGTAACTTGTGGGGGGGCATTTAATTGTTAGTTGTTTATAGAGCCAGAAAAACATATTACGATTACATTAAATTGTGTATATTATGCCTGTATATTATGCCTATCTGCCTAGTGAAAAGGATGAAATCATTTTATCCAACGATATATTTATCTGGGGATTGTGAAACAGCCAGTCAAAGTATAAAAATATTATTATCCAATACTGCTGCCTGCGTTCGGCCGGTATATCAAATGACATGTACGTTTGTTCGCATAGTATTTGCAACAGACGCGGACGGGGCTACGAGAGCGAGCGGGGCGGGCGGTCGTACGAGCCGGCGGCGCCGCTGTCGTACGAGGCCGCGCTGGCGCTAGGCCGTGGCGGCGGCGCGCGCGCGCTGCCCTCGCCCGCTCCAGCCTCGCGCCTGCCCAACGGGTACAAGCCGCGCGCGCGACACTCCGACTCCGACGAGGACGACTGGTGCTAGCGGCGCCAGCGCGCGCGCTCACAGAGAGACGTGCGCGTCGCCGCGGACCCCGCGACTCACGCGCACACCTTCTGAAGCGTCGCGCTCGGCCCCACCCGCGACAACACGCCTCGAACGATCTCGTTTTTTACTCGGCGACCGTGTGTACATAGACGACTTACGTTGCTCAGGATTTTGGACGTCCCTCCTGGACACGGCGGAACCCCGCTGCGCCCCCCTCCCGGCGGGCCTCCATGAGCTATATCCAAATTCTAGTATTTACAAAGTTTTGGAAAATTTAATTTTTAATTCGCTAAAATTTTACTCTTTAATTTATATTACGATTAAGGTAATCGAAGTATGAAACAGTGCCAGACAGCTCGTTTGCGCTAGGATTTTTACATAAATGAAATTATTAGTCTGTATTGTAAAAGTAACTTTCTATATCATTAAATTTGCACTCGATAAAGTCCACGTTATATCGCCTCGCGCGGCGGCGCGGCAGGCGCGGGCGCCGGCGCGCGCGCCTGACGCGCCGTGCGTTACATCTACAACTTAGTCGTTGAAAAACACTAGCAATTCATCGTCAGACAAATTAATACTAGTATTGTATAAAATATTTACATAGCAAATAATTTTTACTTAGTTAATATTGTACCTAATAAATAATAACATTTTTTATTGAATTTGCTGTCCTCCCCCAAGTGCTTTATACGTTATTTAAATTTAATAAATACAATTAAAGCTAATAATATGAATTGTATATGTATTGTATTTAATTAAAAAGGTCATTTTTAAATTAAATTGGGTAAAATTATGGAAATTATGTACTGTTATCATTTTAACGAAATTACTCTGAATGATTATTTATATTATATGTAATGTTGTGAAAGTTCATTATATTTAGTGTTGAGATTGTTTAAATCATTCACACATTAGGAGTTTCGTAACCGTTGTAAGCATCGAGCCGTCGCCATAGTCGCGGACGCCTCTCCCGCCGCGGGCGGGGCGCCCGCCGGTCCAGCCATTTCATATTCATATTCATACATTCTAACATTGAGACACCAACCAATTGTTGAAAATGAACGCCACTAGATTAACTCGAAGGTCGCACGTTTGCTTCTCGATTCTGGAATTTTAATTTGATACTTCCATATTAAGTAAATATAATAACTAATCAGTGATGTCTAGTTCTCATAATAATATAAACTATGTTTGTCTGTTTTAAATCAATTCGCATAATATAAAGTTCCTTGATCGAGATGAGGTGTGGCGTATTTTAATAAGCATCGATAACACCAGGCACAAAAGGATACCTGCGTCACCATTTCTTTACAATCAGGGTCAGATTGGCTCACTAACAATGTACGATATAGAACTTATTTAATTATAAACTAATGACTTTATTGCATGTTGTAATTATGCGTTAATGATCTGCAATTTAAATGAATGAGTATTTATAATCGTTGCCAATTCTGCCGGTTGTTGAGATCCATGCGTGACGTCTTGGTGCGAGGCCGGCTTGATTGTTTTTACTAGGATTTGAAATTACTTAGCATTTAAGGTTTTAATCCACCTACGTGTATCGGAGGTGTCCAAGGGATAATCGTTTAATAGTAACAATTTTATACCTTATGCTGATTTAATAATGATATCCCCTGAACCCTCCGTATGCAAAATGGCGACAGCAAGGGGCGCATTTCCCAAAAGCTTGTAACTTTTAACATAAGCGGAACTCCTTATCTAATTAATGCTGTTAAATAGAGACTTTCGCTTGTAATACAAGTTACTTTTTTTTTGAGAAACATACCCTAGTTGTAATTAGCCCAGAACAACAATCGTTTGTACCAAGCAATTTGTATCGAGCAATGAGCAAATAGGCAAGTGCTGTATATGTACCTATGACAGTAAGTATGTCACGGTCTTCGTGGATGTCTCGAGAAGTATCAGAAAACGCTTTATTTATGTGTTAAAAGCTATATTAGTGCCTTTCGGGTAGCTTCCGTTGGAACGACATCGGCCGGTAAACCACGTAGTTTAGACGATTTCTGATAACTTCAATTCAGCCTCCATGAACACAGTGACGCTTCATCGTCAACATTCATTGAAAAGTACTTTAAATACAAATAATTTAGTTTTCCAGACTCTGATGTACAATATTAAAAAATAAACCCATTTGCGCATTGGCCATATAAAATCATCGTCAAAAGTGAGAATAAAAGTACAGATGTTTTAGTGCCACCGAATGTAATACTTGTAGGCATTGTTAGTTACTAGTGGCTGTTCATCAGAATTGTTATTCTTTCTTGCAAAAAGCGCAAACTCATTGAGTGTTTAATTAGTCTATTGGCTAGCAAATAATTTAATTAGTTAAGATTTTAATAAGTGAACGTCTCAAATGTTTGTAATATTCATACGCCATACAAACATTTATGAGCGGACAAATAAAGGCAAAAGTCTGTGTGAGATATTTATTAGTGAGAATTAAATACCTCCAAGCCGGTCCTTTCACCTAGAAAGAACATGTCATAAGCAATAAACATAGAAGTACGCGTTCCATATAATATTATGCTATTGCCTTATCGTCGCATATAACATGACTAATATTAATCATAGAATATATTTGGAAGCTATAAGAGTACGCTTCGGCCATTGATGACAGCTGAAAACATTCCCGATGCTAGAAGACACAACAACGCTAACGCATTCGTTGATATAACCAGATCTACCCACGGTTATGTTCAGAAAGCGAGGTAGCAGTCGGGCACTATATAAAAGCCATAGTATATTTTATGACAAAGTCAACCACTTGACAGTAAAGCCCACGAGACAACAGGAACCCAAGAAGAAAACATGGTCTCGGACGGGTTTCGAAATATGTAGTGTAAAAAAATCGGATAATTAAGTATCCTTCGACGGTTACAAGCATTTCGGTTTTACGCGTAGATATAATCTTATCCAAGGTTTATCAAATGGTTAATAAGCTTTATTTCAATTTCAAGAGTCAATCAAGTAAAAAAATAGTCTCAGTTGTTACAAGGTTTTTAGAGTATTTTAGTAATCGCGTAGATAGATGTTATGGAAACGTGAACCTGAACACTTGAAATATTTATGATATTTCTGCCCTTATACGTGCAATAACAATTTAGAACTAAAGTCTTCTACAAATAGTCCTGTGCGATCCGTCAGTTTCACTATCCTTTAGTAAGGAAGGTATAAAACAGTCATGCAATTACAAAAAATACTATCCGTTGTTGGATAAACTCGATAACTTAAGTAAAAAGAGGCTTAGTTGTGTACACCGAATAAAGTTAAGGAGGGAGTACTATAATATTATTTCAAGCTCTAAGACTGATATAATTGAGCAAACTCCTAAACTATTACTAGTTATTTCGCGTGTAGGTAAAAAATATTTAAAAATTTTAATTCAGCCGGTTACTTATTTATTTTAGCTGATAGTATTATATTACGACTACGATATGAGTAACTTCTAATATTAGTAGCCTAATAGTTCCCAAATCCCCATAAGGCACTGGTCTCACCACGAGCTACTAAGCTATGAACTATCGGCTATAAACACAAACAAAAGATACGCACTCATGTGTCAATAAAAGAGACACGGCAATACTCGCCCGGCGGTGATACTGATAACTGATAGCTGGGCGAGTATCGCCGTATCTCTTTTATTTGAGTGCGTATCTTTCGTTCGTGTTTATAGCCGATAATTCATAGCTTAGTAGCTGGCGGTGAGACCAGTGCCTACCATTGACAGTAATAGAATAGGCGTATGAAGGTATTAATTGTAAACGATATCCATTGAAGTGCTATCTATACCTGTCAGCAATGGTCTAAGCGTGTAATTTAACCAACTCTGAATTGTACGATGGGAGTCTTTTGCCGAGTCACACGCGTGATAACCGTATGCTTACATCCTACGTTATTGTAATTAAAGTTTATATGTATTAAATTGATCTAAAAGGATCTCCCGAGTTCAATGTGTTCCGCGATGTTCAGTAAAGCGACAACGTGACTTCGGCAAAAGATTGACAAAAAGGGAAGCTTTCTCCTGTGTTCATATAGCACTAATTGTGATAAGATGTCAACTCATGCCTTCTCCACGCGTTAGTTCCAAGGAACCCTTCCCTTGTTAAAATACTCCATACTCTTGCTACCAACGCGTGGGCAGCGTAGCTCCTCAAGTCATTACTTATACTTACGTCTTCAACACCAAACAGTAATATTTCGTAAAGCAATAAAAATGTCGTACACATACAGTAATATATTAAATTTATGAAACTAGTATAAATATACATAACATAGCATTTCACAATAATCCGTGGACGATTATTACGATTAAAGTTGAAGCATTTCTCGCGACTCATGCTATAGGTTATGACATTTTAGTACGACAAAATTGTAAATAAATGGTTTTCTGTGATAAAGAGGAAAAACATAATATTATTAGAACTGTGTGATTGCATAGAGAAGTTGTTAATTTGTAGCGGCAGCTATTGCTAGAGGGCGCGGCAGGCCCCTGGATCACCCAATACCAAATTCATGAGTATTGGTAAAGACCGAATATAAATTAGAAAAAGTGCAACTTCCTTTAGCATAATTAATTCGTACCCGAGTATTATACATACACTGCCGTCGAGAATGTAATAGCAATAATATGCAAACATCTTATACATTAAGTCTTGCTTCATCTGTCGATGGCCGATCGATCGGCAATAGGCCAAACCATAAGAGCTCCTAGTCAATGTGATAAAAGCGATGAATGTGTCAATCGTCTCGCCCTGGTTCAGACTACGCGAAGCGAACTCGATCGGCAAATTTAAAACCGTTTTAAGCCGATCGGACGTCGATAGATGAAGTACGAAACTAAAGAAACCTAAAGTGAGATTCAAATTTGTGTTTAAAAAATGTTGTGATTGAGTAAGTTTTACTTTGAGTGTTCGTGATATTCTTGTGTATAAAATTGTTATAAACAGATTAGATGAATACTATATTTTATGTCGAGTTATAATTGTGTTAGTAGAGTATAATATACTTAGTATTTATATCGGTCTTGCACGCTCTCTAGCAAGCGCAGCTGTTTCCTTGCCGGACAGATATTACTCGTCTCATAATGTTTGACGGTTGTTGTATGGGTCGAGGGGTAAGCGGGTGTTTAGCTTTTAAGTGTGTTTCATTTTTATATATTTTACGTCAGTTATAGTTGATTATTAGTACAAAGTGTCTACTCTGTAATGCGATGCGGATTTTTTCTGTGAGCTTTTGATAATAGCTGATAGATCATCAATACTGCGAGACATGTTTGTCCGCAAAATAATGTTAGGGAAACTTAAACGAACATATAATTGTGATTATTGTTATACATGAGAATTGAGAGTAGTACAAGACGCCCTTATATAATATAGGAACCGTACGCCTTTTCAAAACGTGTTAGTATTAAAATTAAGACAAATCGTTGACTTTGACGAAGCGATAGAAAAAATTCGTGTTTCATAAATGTTGTAAATTTCTGATCTCGAAATGTTAGATTTCTTCTATGTAGATTTATTATTTATCGTGATACCTACATTCACTAATATATTTACATTGTTATTGTATAGCTGTAAATTATTTTGAAGCCGTTATTAAGTTTATAGGGCCGATGGACTTTCGATGATCCAGTGGTCTAGCGAAACACTGCTCGTACGTTCGCGCGCCGCTTTGCCCGTGCCGACGCGCAGCGAGTGGCGCGAGCGCAGTGCCGCCCCTAACCCCGCGCCACTACTCCCCTTCTGTACTGGGGTCATCAAATAATACTTTATCTTCGGACAAGTTCTTATCATAATACTGGAATCGAGTTTTTAACTTCTTTTACCAAAATGAAATCGTTTTCACCTGTTTTATAGCGGTCTCTAGTGTAGTGTCAAAGGCGCATCCTGGTCGGTACCGCGCAGCCCTCACTGTGACGTCGGCCACCGGCATGTGTTATAAAGACGTGTAAATATTGTAAAAAAAAGCGACCGTCATGTAGAGGTCGCCTGTGAAAATGTCTAGTGATACGTTACTAGTTAATCTTAATGTTAGCTAGGTAATCTCGTCCCCAACGGTTCTTGGATTTAAGTTGGGTGTTTCACTGCCTTAAAATAATGGAAATGTTCGATGTAATAGTTACCTTAAAACTACTACCAATAAGTGGCATTTAAATTTTTCTTATACGTTTTTTATATCATTCGGTAAATACGAAATATGCGGGACTTCGTACTGAGGACGCGCAAATTGTGACGTTTCTATACTTATCTGTGATGGTGCAAAACTATACGACCCCATGGTTTGTACAATACAATACTCTCGACTAAAACAAAATACACGATATTCATATTTTTATTAAATAAATCTAAGCCAAATATTACGCCAGCGAATGATAGTATTGCACACATAGGTAAGTTTAACACTGGAGAAATTGCAATAAGATAATGCTTCGTTTAGGAAGTTTGTTGTCATTCATCTTTATCTATGTATAAATGATTAAAACGAACTATGTTAAAAAACTTAATACTTTTCTACGTAATACGTCGACAGCTGTTAATATAATCGATAATAATAAAGTTTGATATTTGTTTAATGGTTGATGCGATTCCTGCGTCCATGAACTCGCGCGCTCCGTTCCCTGCCCAATCTCGCGCACCCGCTAGACTCCACGTTGTACTCAGCGAAGTGAGATACTCGTAAGTGTTAGCCCAGTATTATCATGCCTGCCTTGTATCTGTGTATCGCTTCACGATCATGTTTTATATTGAAATGATACATTTATTACGTATTTAGCATAGAAAGTTCATCGGCAAAGAGAGCACCATAGTATGTTTTTTGGTACATTCCAATAACTTTACAGGATAGTGCAATCCTATTGATATTGTATTAATAAAGAACCAAACTTAAAATTAGAATTTAAGTAATTTATTATCCTAAAACTAAACTATACGCATGTTTTCACTATACTGGTAAAAATGGTTATGTACAATATGAAAGAGCTACTGTTTTATATATGAATTCTTGCTCGCCTGTAAAATTTTGCAGAATGAATCATATTATAAGATTGTACAATATGAATAAATGCAAAAAAAGACAATTTCCTCGATTATGTGTGTT
This sequence comes from Thaumatotibia leucotreta, assembly GCA_025490895.1. Lineage (NCBI taxonomy): Eukaryota > Metazoa > Arthropoda > Insecta > Lepidoptera > Tortricidae > Thaumatotibia > Thaumatotibia leucotreta. Next base: position 27,892 of record JALPQI010001748.1, on the reverse strand, counting down.
CATTTTCACGTTAATCCTGACTCCTCAAAGTACCTACTCGTACACCAAAAAATACAGACACGACAAATACAGTATTAAATAAATAATAATAAATATTATCTTAGGACGCCTTGCATAAATCGGCTTAGTCCCACAGTAAGCTCAATTAAGGCTCGAGATATGAGTACATACCAAACGACAATATACAGGGTGGAAAAAGATTTTGGGTCAGTGAGACTATCAGATCCCGTGTAGCTACGTGAAAATGATCTTAGAAAACCTTCCCGCGATTTTCAATTAAAGAAGATTAGCGTTTTCAGATTTTGGAAAAAGTATACAGGGTGCGAGGAAATGGTCATTTTTTACAAACTTTTTTTTTGATGCCAATCGATCCTGTTTCTGTTCAGAATCAAAAGCTTGTATGGGACCAAAAAAAATTTTTCGGCTAGAAAAGCCGCAAATCGGGATTTAAAATTCCCATACAAATTGTATGAAAATAAAAAATTGTTTTTTCACGCCTAATTTTTTTATGCCAATCGATTTCATTCCTATTTAGTACCAATAGTTTCCTAGGGGTCAACTTACGGCAAGGTAAAAAAAAAAACAAAAATAAAAAAAAACTGTTTTCATACATTGACTATGGGAAAAAAGTGAAAATTAATTACATTATCTGTGACGCTAATTAACGTTGCTAATGATTTCATACAGTATTATTATTATCATTTAGCATAGGATGACTAATTATCGTGACAGATAAAGTAATTAAGGTTTCACTTTTTTTTCCATAGTAAAAGTATGAAAACGGTTTTCTAGAAATTTTGGATTTTTTGTACATTGCCATAAGTTGACCCGTAGGAAACTATTGGTACTGGGTAGGAATGGAATCGATAGGCATAAAAAAATAAGGATGAAAAATAATTTTTAACTTTCATACAATTTGTATGAGAATTTAAATTCTCGATTTGTGGCTTTTCTAGCCGAAAATTTGTTTTTGGTCCCATACAAGCTTTTGATCCTGAATAGAAACAGGATCGATTGGCATCAAAAAAAAAGTTTCTCAAAAATGACCATTTCCTCGCACCCTGTATATTTTTTCCAAAATCTGAAAACGCTAATCTTCTTTAATTGAAAATCGCGAGAAGGTTTTGTAAGACCATTTTCGCGTAGCTACACGGGATCTGGTAGCTGCCCTCACTGACCCAAAATCTTTTTCCACCCTGTATACAGGGTGTTTTTTTTTCGACCGTTCAAATTCTACATAGTGAATGTGTAGGTCATACTGACCAACTTTTACTATGGGGACAAAGTCGAAATCGCGAAAAAAAATCAGCTGTTTCATACATTTCGGCCAGCGTAATGCCGCCAATTTGTATGAAACAGCTGATTTTTTTTTCGCGATTTCGACTTTGTCCCCATAGTAAAAGTTGGTCGGTATGACCTACACATTCACTACGTAGAATTTGAACGGTCGAAAAAAAAACACCCTGTATACAGGGTGGTCCAAACTTTGACGTCAAAAAATTTTTTTTAGGTTCCCTACGTCATGGGCTATTAGAATATACCCCATGTATGTTAGCCGATTTTTTGTAGTTTTCGAGTTATGAATTTTGAAATTTTTTTTTTTGACAAATTCATGGATGAAGAAATTTATTGATAAAAAAAAACTATTGGGTTTTTAAAATATTTTCTTTTTGTAAAAGTATTACTACAAATAAAGCATTTACTGACATAAAAATTAGCGTCCTCACTTTGATACAAGTAGGATAAAAAATATCAAATTCAAAATTTTACGTTACAAAAAGCATCAAAATAGCATTAATGTACGTAAATAAAAAAAATAAAACATATCCCAAGGATTTTTGGTAATGTAAAGACTGCCCTAGACCTTAAACCTTCGTAAAAGCAAAAAAAAAGTGATACTTAATAATGAGGATTTTTCAGAGTAGTCGGTCAAACAAACTTAAAAAAGCTTAAAATTTTAAAGTAGTAAAAAATTACATGAATAACTACACAAATTGAGTTTTCGTGGTATTTTCTGTCTTTGTTTATTGATAAGAACAACAAAACAGACGAAATTTCACTTTATTTTTAAATAAAAAATTAGAATTTTTTTTTAAGTTTATTTGACCGACTACTCCGAAAAATCCTCATTATTAAATATCACTTTTTTTTGCTTTTACGAAGGTTTAAGGTCTAGGGCAGTCTTTACATTACCAAAAATCCTTGGGATATGTTTTATTTTTTTTATTTACGTACATTAATGCTATTTTGATGCGTTTTTAGCGTAAAATTTTGAATTTGGTATTTTTTAACCTACTTGTATCAAAGTGAGGACGCTAATTTTTTTGTCAGTAAATGTTTTATTTGTAGTAATACTTTTACAAAAAGAAACTAGTTAAAAAACCGGACAGATTTTTTTTTATTCATAAATTTCTTCAATCCAGAATTAGTCAAAAAAATTTTTTCAAAAATTCATAACTCGAAAACTACAAAAAATCGGCTAACATACATGGGGTATATTCTGATAGCTCATGACGTGAGGAATCTAAAAAAAATTTTTTGACGTCTAGGTTTGGACCACCCTGTATAATTGATAGATACATATAGATACTTAAATACATAGACAGTCATGACCATACCTGGGATAACTGGGGGCAAGTTATAGGGATTTGATATCGATTAAAAAGATGTCGATATAATTATAATAAAAGATGTGCTTATTGGACATTCTCGATTACAGTACAGAGGTTCAATGTCATAATTATCTGATATCGAGCCTCTTCAGATAGTAAAAACTAGTATGCAGATGTCATTTTAATCAAAATGACAATTTAAATATTGATTTTAATATTAATTGTATATTTTGAAAACTATTTTAAAATAAACGTGTAACTACCCGTTTAAAGTTATTTTTTATTTTAATTGATGAGTAAGTACCTAATATTTATTTATGCCGAATAACATTTTGATGTTGTCATTCACAGTAACATCGATACATTTTAGTTGATAAAATATTTTGCTACATCACTTTCGTATATATGCCCCGAGTTATCCCAGGTATGGTCATGACCAATAATTGTGATAAGTAAAATATAATTTCAAGATTACGTTAGCCATTAATTAATGTTGAACAATGCTGATTAATTTTTTATTGTGGGAATAGGTAAAATAACAATAGTAGATTACATGCCAAGGCCGATTAAGTGGGAAATGTCTCGGCCGACGAGTAACATGTGATCCGAGGCTTTCCCATTTAACGGCCGAGGTGTGTATACTATTTTTCTGATCAACGGAGCCGACAGGCGGCAACTTAGTTTACCGCAGCGGCCTGCTATGCTATTCTCTTATTCACACATTCGACGCTGCGTTCGTCAACGAGCTCGACATCGAGACAGCCTTGTCTAAAATCCTAGCTGTTTTATTTGACATTAGGAATCGAGGCTGTGAGCGAAGTTGTGGTCGAGTTCGTCGCTGTTTTTCGTTAGAGAATACGAAGTTCATACATTAAACGTCAAACTCTCGACGCAGTGTAGTTCCAGCTCACGCCGCATTCGTCGCCGAGCACTAGTGTCGTTTAAAGTACATTAGTGAATACCATTTTTAAGCTCGACGCTGACGCAGCACTGACGCAGCGCTGACAGCAAGGCGGTTTCCTTAGAGAATAACACTGCTGCAAACAGCACATTGCCGGCCGGAGGGCAGAAAAATTGTTTGAAGAACGAATACGATTTTTACGATTTACGAAGTTATCACTGTATTGTTACATCGCATAATACAGTTACATAGCTACTTCTATTTGAATCCACTTAAAAATGCGGCTTTTCGACGCGCTTTGTTAGCTATTATTGTACTTCTACTTCGAAAGCTCGTTTAAAGGGATTATTCTTACAAGTTTACAAATGGTACAATGAAGCCTCAGTTTTAACATTAGGTATAATTTCCCACAAAAACCAAGAAAACAAAAACTTCAAAGGTACTTAAATTTATTTGGAACTTCGAACAACATGTACACCTCACAATATAGTTGCAATACCAATATCAAACAGACCAAGGTTTAAATTTAAAACAGGTTGCTAACTCAAATAAATAAATGGTAAAGGTAACGTGGTCATGCAAATGAGGTACTTTCGATTTGATTTTCTGTCGAACGTGTTTTGTACAATCAAGTTAGATTACACAAAATAAGGTCGATATAAAATCGATACGAAAATATCATATCCAGACTGACCATGACGTGCTTTAACAAAATGTCATAGGGTATTTAGATGCCGACAAACAAGTTAAAATATACGTCAAAACATTAAAAATAACGCTTTAAAAATTTCAGTATTCGAATATATCGCCGCTTGAGCAAAAAGGGTGTCACCGCATTTATTGAAATCTAATCGGCTTATGCCGTTCTGAACTACAGAATAGCAGTAATTTCGTTCACTCCGGCTGTCCACGTGATCCAATGTACCATCGCAAACAAAGTTGCCTAACCATTCCTTCACATAACGCGCAATATAATAAACACGAGGGAACTGTGTCGGTGTTTGTAAGTAAAAACGGCCAATTAATGTCGATAAATGCGATGACATCCAAAATGTCCGTATCGTTCAGTCAGAGGCGACGTCGGTGTCAATAGAACTGATGTCGGCATCGCTGGCCGGCAGGCTCACTCTGTGGGTGTTCCGTGGCATTCGATTTCGGGTCAGAAGACGATTTGAGTTTTCTAGGAGTACAGAGAAAAAATGTTTTACTAGGTCATAAATATGAGTATAATGTAATGCTTAATAATGAACAATGACAGGAGGTAGTTAAACATTTTTTTTTACAAAAACGGTGCAGACTTTGCGTCTTTCTCTTTCTCTCACTCTCTATGCATCTTTCTCTCTGTCTCCTCCGTTCTCTTGGTGTCTCCCTCTTTCTCACACTAACAACTCCCTCGCTTTATATCCTACTCTTCTCCTATTCTTCTCTCACTTGTTCTCCCTCTGGCATAATGATTTCCTCTTATTGTAACTAGACCTATTTGATGTTCACCGCTAGAAGTTGCGAAAAACCGTTTCTAGCAGTAATCACTAATCAGCCCGTATTTACGATTAGACATAAAAAATCAAACTCTGGAAACTCAATGAAACTAATTGCAAGTAATTACGTAAGAGTATCACGAGTACCTACAGGGTGCTTAGACAAGTTGCCAATCGCTAACGCTTAATCGTCAATCGTAAACGAAAGGAAAATCGTAACTGTCTTTGTCGCACTAATATGAAAGAGTGACAGAGAGGTAAAACTACGGTACGCCACTAAGCGCTAGCGATTGGCAACTTGTCTAAGCACCCTGTACTCGTGATACTCCAGCATCCAGAAGTGTGTTAGGAAAGTGAAGGCACGTGAGCTATATGGGTGTGCTGTGGGAAAAATATTGGTCACTAGAGTCTTCAGGGAAACAGAAGATGACTAGCAGCAGCTAGTCATCTTCTGTTTCCCTGAAGACTCTAGTGACCAATATTTTTCCTTCGTATTTTCACGGATACGTCAGAATTTGTCTTTGTCTCATTTAAAATGGTATGAACTTCCAGTTCATTGCGATACCAATATGAGTAACATTTCCGTGAAAAGCCGAAGGAAAAGGATTATGCACTATCTCTATTTAACAGTAGCTTACCATCGGGGATAGAGCAATACCGCGGAACTAGCACTGGTAAATAAAATATTGCGTAGATACCCACCTACACAAAAATTACTTAATCAATTTAAAAAATGGCTATTTTTGTTATAATTCTGATAACTTCTGACCATGTTCTTTGTCTATTGTTAAGGTGCGTTTAAACCAAAAGAGCATTCGCTGTTCTAGCGCCCGTTCTACGAAATCAACCAATCACGTTTTGTGTACCGATCGAATTTCGTAGAGTGGGAGGTTAGAACAGCGAATGCTCTTTTAGTTTAACCGCACCTTTAGAAAATCGCAAGATGCTACTATATTTGCATAAAAAATTAACCGCTTATTTAAATTGAGACTAACACCCAAGTAATAAGATTCAATGTTAACCAATAGGGAAGAAAAAAACCCTGCTTATAAAAAATACACGGTTCCCAAACGCACGAGGGTAGGGCGCTCTCGAACCAGCTTAAAAGATGACATCTCAATCCGCTAGAAAGATGCGTATCGGGGAGTGCGCTTACAACGGTTTTCCGAGTAACCGATGAGCGATCATTTGGAATTACACGTGGTAGGCTGCACGGTTAATTCCAAATGGTCGCACAACGCTAGCTCGGAAAACCGGAACACAGTCGTCTCAATTACTATAGATACGCGATTGTGACCAGAGTTGCGGAAAAACTGGCCGGGATACCGGTAGTGCTAGTTACACGGATTTGCCGTATTGGTATTGTGTCGATACGCAGTACTTCCCACTAGTTACGCGGTATTGCACTAGCCCTGAAGTAATGAAAACAAGAACACTCACCGGTGTCGCTCTGTTCGTCTATCTGTGCCACATTAGGGGCATTCGGACGCTCTGCCGTTGGTGCGTACCCTGCCATGAACGATCCTGGGTCTACTACGATGGACTGAAAAAGAGATATTGGCCTCAGACAAAATTGTAGATAAGATTAGGAACTACAAGATACTGTATAGAGCAGACTTGGGCAAAAAGTAATCCGTTTACTCCTTCCGATTACTTTTGCATTTCGCCAAACCGCTTGCAAAGCGTGGCAAATATGGGCATTTATCTCGTAATGCGTCTGTAGGCATAGTTAGTAGGAGAGGCCCACGTTCAGCAGTAGACTGAGATAGGCTGATGATGTGACATTAATAATAAGGTGGCCAAGAAAAAAGTGCATTGCCGCTGCCAGTGAGGTTTTGTGAAGCAGAATATCGAATTCCGCTTCTGGTACCAGGACTTTTCGATATCATTAGTTCAGAATATAAAAAATTTAAAACCATAATTTTTGGCTGATGGCATCATGGCATCGAGGTCTCCCAGCTCGCTGTGATCGGAGACTGGAACTTTTAAACCTTATTAACGCAGAAGACAGATCAAAAGCGGCAACCATAATTTTGACTGATGGCCAGAGATCGGAAAAATGTACGTCAATGTTCGCAATAATATGGGCATGACTTCTAAGTTGATTGAATAATTAATCATTTTCAGAAAATTACATATTTGACGCCGGTAACTATGAAAACCTTTTTAAAGCTTCGAATACAAATTTCAAAAAATTATTCGTTTGATTATTCATTTAATCAATTTTGGAGTCATGTCCACATTATTGCAAACAATGACGCACATTAGGCATGATGACTGGCAAGTCAAATCAGCATCTTTTTTCGAACTGTCAAAACGATCAATTCTAGGGAAATTTTATATGAAATACTCAAAAGTGACGTCACGTTTGAGTACTGCCAAATGACCTACTCTTTTAAGTTCTTTTCAATTTATTAAACAGAAGTTCTGTACAAAAATTACTGCAATCTACATCTTAGTCATAATTTCTTCGTGTATTATGTTGTGCATAATGTTAAATAATTTATTTTAACTACAGTCATCATCCCTTTTGTCTAATCCCTGCTGATGGCACATAGCTACATACATGGTAGGTCTCTCACCTCGCTGTGAACCGTCGAGCTAGCGCTAGAGCTGAAAGAGGTCCCACGCCCGGAGCTGTCCTGTGATTGGTCGCTGTGGATCCCGCAACCGTCGCCGGCGCCCGCGCCGTGGGCCGTCAGCTCGTTTCCATTGATGTCGAATTCCGCTTCCGGTATGTCTTCCGGAAGGATGGCGTTCCGGTTCGACTAAAGACAGACATTTCTTGTTACAGTCACGATCAGATATATCAAACACAATTGAACATGCACGCTAACGCCATGTCAATAATCTGACTCTCCGATGTATCTGATAGCGACTGTACATGTCAGAATAACCACAGTATTTTTCAGCTAGGACGAATTGTGTGACATATAGGATTTTACAGTTTTAGTGTTTTTTTTATACCTAATGTGATCCTATTGACCATCCATCCATTTTTTCTTTCGTGCTTAGTAAGTGCAATAGTACCAACTTTTAGAATAAGAGAAACCAAAGGTGGCGCAAGATTTACTGTACACACTGGCATAAAAAATTGACGAGTAGTATTCGGCAAATTTACAAGTGACACAGCGCTCTGAAGGCGCAGCGTGGGCAGGCCCCCCACTAAGTAGACTGATGACCTGATGAAGGTCGCAGGAGTCCGCTGGATGCCGGTGGTGTAGGACCGATCATGCGGCGATCTTTGGGGGAGCCCTATGTTCAGCTGTGGCCGTCTTTCAGCTGATATGGTGATGATAATGACAACGCTCTTAAAAATTGCTAGGTAACTTAAAAATGACTTACTGTAAAGCTACCCGACGCCTGCTGACTGATGTTATACAGCCAGCTAGGAATGGAGGCTTCTTCTTCCAGCACACAGGAGACGTAGCTGCCGGAGGAACGACCCGACACCAACACTTCTTCGGATATCTATCACAAAATGAAAGTTGCACAAAGTTAAACAACTCTCAACACCAACTTCAATTCTTTACAAGCTTTTATTTAGTTTCGTTTATCTTATATTGTTATGTTGATAAGTTTAGTATTGTTTGTCTGTTTCTTATCAATATAAGACCGAAAGGGATAAATGATACTAACTCTTACGCATTAGTCCCACCAAAAGCGAGTCAGCGTTTGATAGCTCTGCTATGAAACCGAATAAAAGATAATAGCTGCCGTGTACTCGCTCACCTAGTACAGTTACTCGCTCAGCGTTCTATATCGTTCGTCAGTAGAAAACCAATATAGCTGACTTTCTATAATATTAGATGTCTACTAATAATAATCAGTAGTATTATATAAACTAAAACGGAGTTGATTTTTTCTATGGTAAGCACATCTGTTACAACATTGAGGGATTAAACTAAAAATGTATATCGTCGGCTAACAAGCAAAACTCACTATAAAAACTGTCACTACTCTTAGCAACCTCTTATGTCAGTAATAAATCAGAACTGAGATAAGACGGCTAGGCAAACGCAGCGTAGGACGTCCACCCACTAGATGGACAGACAACCTTGTGAAGGTCGCCGGGACACGCTGGATGCAGGTCGCATCTAACCGGTACATGTGGAGGTCCAGAGGGGAGGCCTATGCTCAGCAGTGGACGTCTTATGGCTGAGATGATGATGATAATGATGAGGCTTTATTTCAAGTAGGTATTTGTTACTTAGTGAGTTTTGCTTGTCGTCAATCAATTGTGAGTGACGTCAATCGACTTCACTTCAACACATCAAAATGCAAAGTGATCACGATCACTAGAGCTAAACACCCTATCCTTGCAAAATATTACATTAGTGGTGTAGAACTAGAAAGAGTGTATAACATACGTGACCTTGGGCTAACATTGGATACCGAACTTGACTTTAGGCAGCACATTAGCATAACCTGCAAGAATGCTTGCAAAACCTTAGGCTTCATTATGAGGATTGCATCGCAATTTGCTAGCCCTAAAATTGCTTTGACACTATATTTCGCGTACGTTCGAAGCCGGCTAGAGTACGCGGCCACAGTGTGGGATCCGCACGAGACAAAATATGCTCTCATGCTTGAACGAGTCCAGCGAAAATTCTGCAGATTTTTGTATAAAAAGATATATGGATATTACCCGTATCTTTTCCCTTCCAACTTTGTTTTGGCAATGGTCGGCCTCGACACCCTTGAACTTAGACGCAAACTAGCCCTATTGGTTCAGTTCCACCTGTTGATCCACGGCGGAATCTATAACCCCAGTACTTTGGTCAGGATTGGTCTAGCGGTTCCACCGCCTAAACTATGTCCGGAGGGTTCAAATTCAGGTGGGGCGCGAGTGCCGCGGCGGCGACGTCGCCTTGGCGGGCCCCGCCGCGCGCACGGTGCACGCTGCCAATGCGCCCACCGCTCGTGCGGTTGCGCTCATAAATCGCTTCGTCGCCCAGGTCCCGGAAGCTGACATTTTTGCTGACACGCTGTGCAAGTATACCAGTGCGGCTAGGTTATTTATGAACTCTGCCCTGGGTACTTAAAGTTAATTGTCTACTTTTTTTTACTTTATTATTATACCTAATTATAATTTATTGCATTAATTTTTAATTTAATTTGTATATTTTAACATCTTGGAATTTCGATTGATTTATTGTATTGTGTATAACTGAAGGTAAAATGAATTTTGATATTTAATATATTTGACATTCGCTAGCGACATTTACGACATTGTAAATTTATTATGACATCTTCGAATTATGATTAGATTAATTTATTGTATTGTTTATAATTGTAATTTTAATTTACCGTGTAAGTGTGTTGGTTATTACTGTAAACTTATATGTGCGAAATAAAGAAATTGAATTGAATTGAATTGTCAGCTGACGATATGAACTCAAGGTTTAAGGTTTTAAGTTCATGATAAGATCAAGCTTGTGTTCTGAAAGTTGTATACACTATTTTTGATTACTACTGACGAACAGTATACAAATGTCGCCTCTTCTTTGTCCGTTCAAATTTATATTCGTTTTTACAGCAATGGCTAACATACTTTTGGTGGCACCTGTGCCTTATGCTTATGACTATCTGTATTCGATTACTCACCGACCGCTCGTCTATTTGTCCGAGCACAACTCCCGATCTCCGAATCGACGAAGTTAACGTAGTTTGGTTGTTGCCTCAATGCCGTCGGACTCAGCTGGGCGTTCACGGAGAAAGAGCTGAACGCAAGGGCAGCTTTTGATATCCACACACAGACACTTTCTGACACTAAATGTAATCGATCCATTCCAACTCCTATGACTATCAGTATTATCAAACCGCGATGAGAAAGGGATTCGAAAGTAATGTTGACACAACAGTGTATAAGTCAATCTAGGATATATTCATGGTTATATTCAAATATTCATAGTTTAAGTGCAGACTTACAGACAATAAATTAATTAATAACTACATCTATGTATAAACAACTCTTTTCTTGGTAAATGTTGAGTCATTTATTGTGTTAACAGTACATTCAAATCCCTTTCTGATTCTGGTTTGATAATACTCGAATACTCACCGCTCGTCTATTTGTCCGAGCACAACTCCCGGTCTCCGAATCGACGAGGTTAACGTAGTCAGGCTGTTGTCTCAACGCTGTCGGGCTCAGTTGGGCGTTCACGGAAAAAGAACTGAACGCGGGGGCAGCTTTTGGTTTCTGAATGCATATGGAAACATGGTTATTGGTTTACAATAGGCTAGGTACAGTCGAGTTCGTAGCCGTGGGTGAATCAACTGTTAATGCCACGGTTACGGTCACTCGAGTCGTTGAAAAGTTGTTTCACTCATTTACACAATTTATATAACCCAAGAGGCGCAACTTCTTTAAACTGTTAGTGGGTACTTAAAGTAATAAAAAAATATACTCTTACTTGAGTTATGCTGATAGTCTCTTTACTATCAGTCAGGTCGTCTTCATCTTGGTATGGTGTAACACCGTACCAACTTCCATGTTCCATAAGTTTCTCGGATATTTTCGAAGGCGTCTGCAACGACTGATACGACAAATCAGTAAAACTTTGCGCTAAGCTAGCTAACGAGCGAGTGCGAAACGTTTGGTGAAAACTACTGCTGCTCTCATACGCTTCAGATTCAGTGCTAGTAATGTTACCAAAATCAGGTTTAGATTCTGTTTCCTCAATCACTTTATTTAAAGCACGTTCTGATCCTTCCTTGAAATCGAAACATTCTTCTACCAATTCCTTCATTGAATCATAAATAGGATTAGTGTGTGCTGCGATTTCACCGGTATTGCCTGTATTATCTGTCAACGACACGATGTTGTCCAAATTGATGAGAGAGCTTTTAGCTGAAGCTGCGACTAAAATAGGTGTGCATACTGATTCCTGACTACTTTTTGATTCACCGCTATCAAACATTAAATCGGTTTTTGACGCCTGAGTAATTAACTCATTACAGTCTATAGTCGTTTTGAAGTCGTATTTGTTACAAGGGTCCTCGCATTTTACTTCTGGACATAATCCACTATTGCTATCAGATCTTTCAAAAAATGCATTTATGACGCTTGATTTAGCTGAGCCTTCACTTGAAGCAGCATTTTCAGCTGTTTGATCTAACTGCAAATCGACGTGTAAAGCGTTTTTTGAATTGATACGTGACATAGGTTTTTCTGGAGAATGCTTTATTTTTGCCACATTCGTGTGTGATTTTTTCGAAAACACTAAGTTAGCGAGCTTCTTTATTTTGGAAACCATTCTTGTGTCTGAACTTTTGCGTTTTATGCTAGGTTTTATTGGCTTCTGTACTCTAGACTGAAAAGGGTTGTGATTAGTAATGATTGGGTTAAGCACGGTAGTAGCATTGTTCGGTGATGAATAGGCTGGGGTGTCATGGCCGAGTTGGCTGAGATTGCGTCTCAATATATTGTCCTTACTACTATGTCTGGCTGTAACTATATTTTCAATAGCAGTACTGCAATTTGATGTGTCCACTTCGTTGCGAAATACCATGTAGCTTACATCTTTTGGGGGTTTAATGGAAAGTTTCAATAACGCCGATACCACATCGTCAACTTTCGGTTTTATCTCTTCGGTATTTATTTCTAATAGATTAGACAGACTATCTGTTTTAACCCCTATTTTGCTAGGTGTTTTTGAAACCGGCCGTTTTTTTTGCCATTTTCTGCAAATAGGGAGGAATATACAGTTTTTTCTTGTGTGTAGTTGGGATGTTATTTTCTTTTATTATGACAGGCTTCAGTGCAAATCTAGTATGGCGGGGAGGCTGGGGCAGTTTATTCGATTTCTCCTTTACTGGTTTCGAGTGACTAAAAAATTAAAAAATAGCCTCAATTGTCAACCTAATATTAAGGGATACAATTTTATTCAGTTCAGCACCTATATATTTTACACCAAGCTTACCTCACAGTAGATTGTGTTGTCACCTGTAAAAATAAATATTAAAGTAATGAATTATCGTGCCTGCTTTCTTTCGATTTGAAATAAGCATATAACTTAAAATACCTTAGGTACCCGCCGGATAGCCGGCTTGCATATCACAACTTCCTGTTTTTTTTGCAAATGCATTTTCGTCACTGCTTCCTTCATCTTGTTTGCTTTTGTGTTTTTAATTTTTATAGGCGTGACCAAGACTCTTTGCACTAATTGTGCCTGAGGTTTGGGTGAGAAGTTTGTTTTACTAGTAACCTTTACTTTGGTTGTTGAAAGTTGGGAAGTTTTTTTAAGATTGACAGATCGCCTGTGTCTTTGCCACTCGCCTTGGTAAAGGACATCTTCAGACACCATCAAATCTTTATAGCTGTGAACGTGGACACCTCCACAGCTCAAGGATCGATTTCCCTTTGGAACATGCAAGACCCGCTTCACTGTCCGATTGGATTCTTTCTTTTTACCTTCATTATATTTAGACCGGCTATACTCAGAACTTTTCTGGCTACTGGTTTGTAAATTAGATATTTTTTTCTTGGCATTTTCCAAAGTGTCTATGATTGGTCGATTAGGTAAGATAGTCTCCATGACCATAGAAGATGTGGGTACTACATTTATGCTAGTAATATTATCAACTACTGTGAAACGTCCGCGAACGGTTTCCGTTTCCTTGGGTGTATCTCCGATTTGATGATTCGAGTCCTTTATTTTGATACCAACAGAAGTCATCCACGGAGATGCAACATGTTCGCATGGTCTTAAAATGTCATGCGTTGAGGTCACGCAGTCGTTTGTGACCGCGGGTCGGAGGTCATGATATGAATTAGCATATTCTAAAGACGGTCCGAACATCCTATTGGGAGAGGTAAAGGAAGTCGTCGCTGATATCTGACCCTCGGTGCCGCATTGAACTTCCATACTAACATTTCGAATCCCTTTCGATGTTGTAGGTTCGTTTATATCTAAAAACATAACATCTTAACGTCACAAAAATACGCGTTCCTTGAGTGAAGTATTCTACCTAATACCTATGAAGATAAAATTCAATAATTTCTACTTTCTAACGTTTACACTTTCGTCATTCGTATCGGACCTTCTAATATTTGTATCGAATTCGGAGATGAGGTGTGTTACACATCAATGTATACGCGTACTCCTACCGAAATGTGGTTTTGAATACTATTCTCGTGAATCGTAATTTGAATAAATTTTACAGGTCAATAGGCAAGCTTTTCAGACTAAGACAAGTTGCCGATTCATAGCGTATGAATTTAAAAAATTAGGTTGTGATAAGTCTATTAAATGTAAACATAATTAGTTTAAAAAAGCGAATCATACCATACAAAAAGAATTCTTCTGAAGTTACATTCCCTACAGCGGCGGGAATCATTTCGTAAGATGCAATGTTATTTAAGGAACTTGTTAATTTTGAGTTATCTAAATCTTGCTCGCACACCTCTGTTTCGAATTCTGGGTCAGTACCAATGGTTCGTTGTAGAGCAATCGTTTCCCGTCCGTCGTGTGTTACAATTTCTATAACTGGACTTCTCATTGTACAAGACACACCGACCATGGGCAAGGTGCCCTGTGCGGTAGACTCTTGATTGGGGATTATTTCAGGTGAATCTGAACAACCAACAAAAGGTAGTTAGTACGACTACTTTGTACAGGTACAGTACAGTGATAGATCACAAACATTTGGACAACAAACAAACATTTAACTGTGTAAACCAACTGTGCTGTCCATAGCTTATTTCTGCATCAACCAGAAATATTGTGTCAACATTAAACTATTTTCTTTTGGAATTTCATATGCATTGACTAAATTGACTATTTAATGAATTTGGGTGAATCAACTTTTTTTGTTTGTTATTGCTATGGTTTCAGCCGTCTGAATCACGCTGGTTTTAAGCAAAATGATGCTACTTAAATTATTAGCCCATTAAGGAAAGAGCTTATTAAAAACAGAAAACTGCTTGTTTGAATAGTTTAACTACATAGTATAAAATAAAGTCACTTTTTCTGTCCCTATGTCCCTTTGTACGCTTAAATCTTTAAAACTACGCAACGGATTTTGATGTGGTTGAGGATTTTTTTCAATTTATTTATTTATAGGTAGAGTAATTCAAGAGGAAGGTTTTTATGTAGGTATAGTACCCGTGTGCAGCCGGGGCGGGTCGCTAGTTTTGTATAAAACCAGCGTAACCATGGCAACAAAAGATAAAAAACTTGATTCACCCATTTATAAGAATAAGTGATGTCTTGCCAGAAGTAATGTATATGTATGTAAGAAAACTAGTTGTGTACTTACAGAGTGACTATTAAATCAAAAATGAATAAATCGATTTAACGACTAACTTAAAAAAAATGCTGCATGGCTTGAAATTCAAAATCTATGTTCGACCATACCAATAACCCTATCAACGATACCAAACGCATCGAATACTAATAATAATTGTGCGTACCGTGCCGTACAGTATCTCCAGCAAGATCTTCAATATCATTAGAAGCAATGTAAGAATTCTCATTAATAATGCTCGCCAAATCCGACAGTTCCAATTCATGTTCGTAAATAGCTGCGTCCACATCTGGATCGGTCCCGATCATTCTCTGCAAAGCCACTGTCATCGTATCGCTTTGGCTCAGGATTTCTACTTTGTGCCCGTGCTCTGTGGCAGCTACTGGAGTTTCCGTATCCTCCCATAAATCATCTGGTTTTTGAAAAGGTTGCCCCGTTTTTTGGTGTAAATTTGGATTACATAATTCAAGCATGCTACCCGGAATCTATAATAA
Organism: Thaumatotibia leucotreta; assembly: GCA_025490895.1. Taxonomy (NCBI): domain Eukaryota; kingdom Metazoa; phylum Arthropoda; class Insecta; order Lepidoptera; family Tortricidae; genus Thaumatotibia; species Thaumatotibia leucotreta. Next base: position 12,156 of record JALPQI010001748.1, on the reverse strand, counting down.
AAATAGTTAGTGCAATTAATGTAATGAAATTATTTGTCAAAAATCCCAGGTCAAAGGTATGGAAACACGATTATACCGAACGCATTGTGAAAACACTAATTAAATTATTTATTAACTAAATATTTTGATTTGTGCTTTTATTTTTTCCGCAGTAGTCACACTACTTAATACTATATAAATTATAAATATTCGATGTCATATACCAAAGAAAAAAAGACCAAGATCACCAACGACCAACGACCAACCACCGAGAAAGACCGAGTGGCCGAGGGGTGCAGGCATCAGCCGCGAAAGCTGAGCACGTGGGTTCGATCCCCACCTCGGACGTTGGTGATCTTGGTCGTTTTATCTTTGGTATTTTACATCCAATATTTATAATCAAAATTATATCGTTAATAAAAGCAATGCAATCGCATTAGTACCTTTACTTGTTTAATATAAGTCTGGATACTTGTATAATTGGTGAAAAATATATTGCTACTTAAGATCAAAACTCACCGGATTCGGTGGAACCGAGAGCACCAATGTAGGCCCCATTTTTTTCCTAATTTTATCAATGCACCGCAACGTGCAATCGTAAGTGAATTTGTTCATAATATTTTCTGGTTCATTATCAATTATCCTGTCGAAAACTTTGCAATTGGCCATACTCTTCAGACTTTTCTTAACAGTGATTAAACTCGTATTGTATTTCGACCTTTTTTTAAGGATACTGCAACTTGAGCTGCGGTTTTTCAATTTTGTTTTCAAGCTTGTTTTCGATTTTCTCTTTTTGTTTGGTACGTATTTCTTGTTTTTAGAGACTTGTGGGTCACTTTTTCTAATTTCAACAGAGTTTGGATCTTCTTGATAAAAACTCATGTCATTTTCTTCCCAGTCACTTGGAATGATTTGTGCCAATTCATCGTTCGCTGACAAACTGAGATCATCAGTATCCGGCACCAGATCTTCGATCTCATCATAATCGGTATTTTCTAAAATCAAATCGTAAATTGATCATTGCATGATCTAATTTCGTGAATATTAGAAATAGACGGATAGAAAGTTGTGTCTCATGGTGTTTTTAAAAATTATTTATCTAAGCCTATAACCTCGTAAGGTCCTAGTGTAGTATGTACTAATTAACATTAAAATCCTATTCAATTAGAACATAGTAGACTCGTAACATACTCGGAAATACTGAAAACAACTTTGCCAAGTGGGTAAAAACTTCAGTGACATAATATTTTGGATATATATCTTGTATGGCTGAGTCTCACGAAGAGAGATAGGTACAAACAGCATCACAGCTAGGTATACACTTCAGAAATTGGAAATATTGCATGAAAGAGAATCACACTTACAGTCACGTGTCAGTTACATAGGAATGTTGAGCCACTTGGCAAAGGATGCAATTTGGTCGTGTAATATTATGGGTTCGGTATTTTTCGTTAGTAGTCACGATCGCGACATTTCCGATGGTCCCCGATGATATGTCATCGAATCTTTGTTGCGTCAAAATTTCAGTATTTGAAAACTAGTTGACATAATAAAAATTCCTTCGTCTACGAAAATTAAGAATTAGCTATCGGCCGCTAGAATCGCTAGATGTCGTTGTTCCTTGTGGAAACTGGATAACGACAGTTCTTCATAGATTTGTCTAAAACCGTTTAGTAATTTAATCACGGTTTCTTCAAATCGGATTTCATGATTTATCTGACGAGGCAAGGTATTTTTAGGCGAGGTATATTTCCAAATCAAGATATTTTTACAAATAGCCATGTTATCGGGCAATTTAATTTTTTTTTTTCATTGACAGAGACAAATGCTATTGCTGTCTTTATTATATTTCACACGGAGTAAATGGAGATGGCAAGTAGGCGTTCCCGTGTCGCCGATACTATGATGCGGAGTTCATACTTCACGCGCACTTATGATTAGTACGTGATTGGCCGTGTCAGAAATTGAACGTTCGATTCGCGAATAAAAAATCGGTTATTAAATAAACAATACCGTATTGTGCTGTACTGAGCTGCAGAAATAACAGAAACAAAAAGAATATTTCACATAGAGGTATTTCCTACCACCGGTAAGTATTATTTTGTATTTTAATTCAATAAATACAAAAACATGTTGCTTCGTCTATTATTTACGTACGTTTGTTATTCAAATTCAATTTTATTTCTCAGAGAATAGAGTTCATAATCTTTTGTTAAGATTGTATACATTTCTCTAGAACATTCGCTACTCTAAATGTCAAACAAGGTTCGCTACTCATAGGCTGTCCAAAGTCGATATTTATATCGATAATGTTAATGTTATGATATATCAGCGTTCGATATTTAATTATTAGTGGGGAATGTAATCAAGTAAAAAATATATAGTTATAACTTATAACTATACATTTTTACTGAGTATTAAGCGATAAATCGGATTTTAATACACTATTACTAACCGATGTGCATTCCATACTTTACATACCTATATAATTATTTTCTACTTTTTCAGATTCCCAAAAGATGCTGAAATTAAAAATAAATGGATCGAAGCTACTGGACAAGTCAATTGGTTTTCGCAAAAATAGTACAAATTCAGTACTAAATAATGCAATATGAATCGATCGAATTCAGAACCTGGTTTTAAATTGTTTTATCATCATGTACTTGTTGAAATGTTAAACAAGAATAATTATTAAAAGTTTTATTAAATTTACTATCTCGTCACCTGTTTTTTATTTGATTACTACTGCTATTTACTATTTATATTAATTGCTACTACTATTTATATTGATTGTATGTGCTGCTTGTAAGTACGGACGGGACGGTAATCGCTTACGATCAAGTGATACGTCTGCTCATTTGCCTCCAAATACATAAAAAAGAGTTAACAGAACTGCAAGTTACAAAGTAGTTCTACTTAAGCCTTTCCTGGTCTTCATCCTTAGGTCCACTTGTCCAAAATAGCAGTTTCCGTGAGAAAATGCTCCAGTTAGGTACTGAAGAAAACCCTCAAATCTCCATCAATGTGCCATTTCTTTGAGGAGTTCCCTCGGTTCGTCATGGATTCCATCATTAGATCAGATTAAAATGAAAGGAGACTGCAGTGGAGGTTTATTCTTAAAAATAAATGAAGAATATTTTCAAATTGGTTGACAAAACTGCGAATAATAGAGCACTTCCTCTTATGCCATCTCTGGTTTTCCACTATCAGGTCCACTTGTCCTAAATTGTGGCTTTCTCATGGAACTACTCAAGGTTCTTAAAAAAACACCGAAATCACCATACAAGTGCGTTTCGAAATTGTGGAGTTCCCTCAATTCCGCACGGATCCCATCATTAGATCAGAACCAAAATCCAATAGGACCACCTCGCGAGTATACACTTTTGAACAAAGGAAAATCAAAATCGGTTCATAATTGAATTGACCGGGTAATCGCGTAATACACATACAAAAAAAACTAACAGACGAATTGAAAACCTCTTTATGAAGTCGGTTGACAAAGTTTTACTTTATTATTATTTGCTAGTCAGTAGAAACCGTTAAAAAATCGTACAGCCAATCAAAATTTTCAAATTTCCCGCCTTTAACGCTAATGAAATATCAATACCATTTAAATATCGATAATGTATACGTATTGCCCTATGGAAAATAACAAAAAGTCGTAACAAGATAAGGATATACAGTCACTTACGACTTTTTGTTTTGGGGTTGTCCAGTCCATGTAGTCCTATTCTTATTTGTCGGCTACTCACAGGCGAGTAGAGATCTCGTATCACCAGTGTAACGTGACCTAGGATTCGTAATTATTTCTGCGTAATCGTAGATGTTAGATAAACTGGTTTTTTAGCCCATTACTCGCTCATTTTAATACAGTAGCGCCACCTTGTTTGGAGTAGCTGTATTACGTAGCTGTATTAGAAGACTTTGTGAGAGAAAGAAAAAGACGCAAGATGCATAACTTGAACATTCTAATTTAGACCCTGACTAAAACAGTATACAGATGAATTTCATTGTAGGAATGATAACTGGTTGTTATCTTCTGGGTATGGAAAACTGCAACCAATTAAAAACATTTTGTAATTGTATGCCTGTATCTACGTAAAATGGGGTTGTGTGAGTTTGACGACACCGGTTTTCATACTAAAAAGCTAGCATTTCACATCCACTAGTTTATTAATTCGTGATATTTCATCACATCTCTTAGTTGACGTTAGTTGAATACTTATGTAACCTTTGTGGAAATATGGTAGATAGACGTTTCACAGTCTACCTATAATCCTTTAATCTGTCAGTAGCCATACAAATGTTTAATAGAGACTTGATAGTTTCTGGCTGAAATTCTAACTTTGAAAAAATATCTGACAGTGACAGCCGTTGAAAGGAAAATGAACGAAAATTTCTACATAGCAGCTTAGCAGTCAAATTACCAGCTCTGAAGTTAGATTGACGTCTCCAGGGGCCCGTTTATCGAAAGCTTGTAACTTGTAATACAAGTGGAAGTCTTTTTTTGACACTATTAGTTAGATAAGGACTTCCGCTTGTATTACAAGTTACAAGCTTTCGAGAAATAGGCCCCAGGACTAAAGCGGATGTTATATATTATAACGTAACTATAGTAACGTCAGCTTCCGGAAAAATCGTGATCAATCATTGGTTAAACGTTTTTGTTATTACGTACCTTCTGAAGAAACTGCGAGCGATCATTGGTTAATCGTAGCAATGCCTGCCCCATTGGTCAGCTGAGTTCGGCCGAAGTCGTTATACTAGTCTCATAAGATTTCGGAACCCGATTTGTATTATTCGACCAAGTTGCGAACAGTGCGAACGATCAACATTCTCGTGTATTTATTTCATTTGAAGTTGACATAATATAACTATATTTATCTCTTTCATTTTCTCTCTGCTCTGTCTTTAATGGTCCGTTAGGAGTGTTGCTGTTTGTACCAGCCCCTCGACACTTCATACTATGGTAAATTATGAAAGCATTTGGTACCAACATTGAGATATAAAAATAATCTTATAGAATTAAAATGCCTACTGTTGCATTTTATTAGCACATAATCATACTGGCCTTCAAACTTACACGTGTTATACTTTTATTTACCACCTAAATAGGTAAAACGTCAGTGTCAGAAACGTACCGTCATAATTGTTTATTGTGTTTTATACAAAATATTTAAATGTTTGGTCTAAATGGGGGGCAAATCAATATGGAAATGTGAAGAGTGTGGTGTTCGGCGTGGATTAAAACGAACTTCTGGCGTATTTTTGCCAACGTTTCTTCTTGATCCAGGCCGGTCAGTATCAAATTATTTTATATTAGTAGCAAATTATTTTTTCATTTCATAATTGAATATGTAATTTTTAACTGCAAACGATAACAGTTACCAATGAAATAAGAAATAATTTAAATGGCAAACGTCTAAATAAGGCAAGCTAATGCACAAATAGAGTGCAACAAAATTTATCGATAATCGCTTTATTTCAGATGTATATTATCGAAAAAGAGGATCGGACGGAGAACGAATACAGAAGAGAGTATCACCTTTTAATTCATGAAAACGATTTTGAGAAGCAATTCGAAATAGATTTAACAGGAATTGAAAATCAACCCATTGTATATTTAAGTGGTTACATTGCTTATAGACTCCTGAAAAACAAAATCGCCACTCCATAGTATAATATTTACGATTGGGCCCATAACCTACTAAGAAAATGAAATAAAAATACCTATACAATAAAAATATTTTTGTGTTATATTAAATAAATAAATAATAATAAATATTGTGTTATAGCCTTATTTTATTTTACCCTTTAATTATTTTATGGTAATATAAATTCAGTATTACGGTAGGCGCAGCAAAATTATTGCACTTTTATCGATATCGATTAACAGTAAGTGTAGTGAGTGTCGAGCTCTAGTGTTGCTTTTTTAAGTTGGTAGTATTGACATTGTATTGTGTACGTTGGCACAAAATGCTTTCATAATTCGGTTTTAGGCTTGTTCGAGAGTGCCGTCTCTTAAAACGTAGTGATTTTATTCTCTTTGATAGGTACTAGCAAGACTACTAGTTAGAAAATAATAAGATTAATAAATAAGTTCCGCAAGGTAGAAAAACAAAATACCTGCTGACATTCGCAACATTTTTTCATATTTTTCGACAATTCTTATTCTGAAAAATGATATTAGAATTATATTCGCTGTAACTAGTAGGTAGATACTTTAGTAATTGTAATTGACAAAGACAATTTAATAAATCTGAACTTAGTTTATCTCAACCCTTAAATATCCAAACTTTGACTTAGTAAACCCTGTATACATATATCAACCGCTATTGAAACGCATGCCTATTTGTAGATATATTTTTCTTTAAAACTCAGAATAAAATATTATTATTGTAACTAGCCAAATTAGTTCCAATAATAGAAGATCATCTACATCGAGTTCCAAAGGCTGTCCATACAAAGAATACTAAATTCATTGAGTTGAGAGCAACCGAAAATCTGGGAAATTCAAAAATATTAATGGATCAGTCTAGGGGCCCATTTCTCGAAAGCTTGTAACTTGTAATACAAGCGGAAGTCCTTATCTAATTAATAGTGTCAAAAAGAGACTTCCACTTGTATTACAAGTTACAAGCTTTTGAGAAATGGGCCCTAGGTTGTAACATGTAAACCATTAGTTTTCTTACACTCTGTTATCTTCTTCCCTAATTTTAAACAAATGACTGGCTGTCTCGTCTCGTGTATCTGAAATATAGAAATAGATACTTATTAGTCCATGCTACTTAAAGCCGCGTTTCCACTTAGTGTTCTGAGCGAGCATTCGCTCGTTCGTGGGCTGACGAACGAACATTTTGCTATGCGAAATCCTGTTTACATCTGCCCAAGAACGAACGAATGCTCGCTCAGCACACTAAGTGAAAACCGGCTTAAGGCACCGCAAGCAACCTATGAACGCACGTACACCTGTAAGTTCTTACGTAAGTTATAGGAACGGAGCTATACTAAGGAATGTGATATTCACCTCTCATTCCGTCCGTCCCCGTCCTTATAACTTACGTAAGAACTTACAGGTGTAAGGCTGGCCTATGAGCTATCGGTCAGAGGCACGAACAAAAGATAAGCGCTGCCATGTGAACTAAAAATACACCGCGATGTTTATAGACTCGTTCAGCGGTGGACTATAAAATTTTCAAAATATAACCCTATTCCGCACAGTAGAGACTTCATTATCTTATGATATTGTCATATTTTATTCTATAAGTTTTTTTAATATCATTATTCATTAACTAAGTATCTAAAGGGACAAACAATACTTCGCGGCTTGCTGTTAGGAGACGTTTATGAATTAGAGGATAGGACACCAACTTATCAAGACATTGGCGACTTACCATATTCCAAAGTCTTCAAAGGGTCGTACTCAGTATTTTTAATTTTCTTCCTCAATATCGATCTCTCCGTCAACGTCAACAGTTCGAGAAGTTTCGATTGGAGCCACTTGGACCGCTCCGGTCCTTGCTTGCCCTGCCCGGAATTCATTGCTACCTTCTTCAGCCTACAAACGACTTGGCGTATCGCCTGCTTTATGTCCTCTTCTTGAGGTAGCATTAGGCGCAGAATCTTGATTTTGCGGCCAAGTGTCCGATTGAGAATTCGGCCTGTGTAAAAGGAATTTGAGCAGCTAGCTATGCTATACTATGTTAAACAAATTGTCAACGTTAAAACCTGTAGGCCTGTGCTAATTATAGCTTTTTACTATGAAGCGCGAAATGTCTAGGATCTACGCTGGATTTATTTGTGAGCATAGTTACAGGAAAACTTAATTAACTCTTGTCAAGTGGCGTGCAATAAAACACTGAGCTTAATATAACTCCTCAAAAGCAAAATAAGGGCCACTGATTTTATAACCATAAAAATTTGCGAACCGGAACTTTAACAAAAAACATATGCGTAAAGGAAATCTGTAACTCGTGTAGATTTAAAGCACTCCCTTCGGTAGTGCTTTAATTTATCTCCACTCGTTTCGAACTTCATTTTTTTCGCACTTGTATAGTAATGTACTATTTCGGGTACATCCCCTAGTCGTAAAAGTGGGCATGATTTCTTTATTTTGCTATAATCCTATGGTGTGGGGTCCCGTCTAGATATACATAGTTTTATTACTTATTTATCCTATTGTGGCGTAGAACGATAATAATAAAATTTTATATCTATTATAAACATACCATGCAAATCCTCTCCGCTAGAGCTTTCATTAGATAAAGAATCAAACTGAAAAGATGAAATAACGTTATCTACAAAAACAATCAAACTCAACTAAATGGGGATTAAATATAAAATCGCTAAAATTAGGGGCGAATATTTATTCAAAAAATTGACATATCAGAATTATTATGTACATAATATTCGGTAAATTACAACGAACACAAACTGGTCATTGATACTAAAAATGTATAATGCATTAAAGAGTTTTTTGAGAACTCATTATTGATATAATATAGTAACCTCTAAAATACTGTAAAACGGGGTTAATAGAAATGATGGAATAAATTAGTCTATAATCTGGGACTAAAAATCCAGTTTTGAAAAGTACAGTCACCACATGGGAATGTTGAGCCACTTGGCAATGGATGCAATTTGGTCGTGTAATATTATGGGTTCGGTATTTTTCGTTAGTAGGCACGATCGCTACATGACCGATGTTCCCCGATGATAAGTCAGTCAAATACGAATCTTAGTTGCGTCAAAATTTCAGTGTGTCAGAACTAGTTGAAATAATAAAAATTTCTTCGTCTACGAGAATTAAGGATTAGTCATCGGCCATTATTAGACGCTAGATGTCGTTGTTCCTAGAGGAAACTGGATAACGACAGTTCTTCATAGATTTGTTTAAAACCGTTTAGTAGTTTATTTTTATTTGCTTCAAATCGGAAGCCATGATTATCTGATATTAATAGGCGAGTTATTTTTTCCATTCATATTTATATAAATAGGCATATTCTCGAGCAATTTTAAATTATTTTTTTCATTGACAGAGACAAATGCTATTGCTGTCTTTATTGTCATTCGTTACAGCTCAGTTGACGTTAGTTGAAAACTTATGTAATTATAATGTAACCTGTGTAAAAATATGGTAGGTAACCTTTGACAATCTACCCATAATCCTATAATCTGTCAGTAGCCAAAAAAATGTATAATAGAAACTTGATAGTTTCTGACTGAAATTCTAACTTTGAAAAAATACCTGTCAGTGACAGCCGTTAAAAGGAAAGTGAACGAAATTACCATCAGGGCTCTGAAGTTAGATTGACGTCTCCAGGTCTAAAGCGGATGTTATGACGTAACTATAGTAACGTCAGCTTCCGGAAAAATAGCGAACAATCGTTATTACGTAACCATGGTAATGTCACCTTCTGAAAAATACGCGACCGGTCATTGGCTAACCGTAGCAACGACCGCCCCATTGGTCAGCAGAGTTCGGCCGAAGTCGTGATACCAGCCTCATAAGAGCTCGGAACCCGATTTGTATTATTCGACCAAGTTGCGAACAGTTGCAAGTGGCTCAACAATCCCATGTGGTGACTGTACTACAAACAAACAGTCTAGTTTAGAAAAGTAGCCCGTTAAATATTAAAAGTGGGTTTCTCCGTTATTCCGAATAACCCCGTTTTACAATTACATTTTGAAACTAATTTTAGCATTTAAGAATAATTTAGATATTTTAGGTACAGTCAAGTCTAATAATATGTATACATTTCGGAACGTATGTGAAGGGCATAAAGATCAAAATCGTATACATATTATTAGAGCCGATCGTACCACTAAAACGAATAATATCGATTATTATCTAATTACTTATTAAAGTCGAGTCAAGTGTCTATATGTATCAATCAAGATGTTGATACGAATCTTGTATAGGCTGTACATATTGGGATAATTCCTAATGTCAAAAAACGCCGAGTAATTCCGAAAAATGACACTTAAGTCGATGTAATTACGAGTGATTTTCTGTATTACGGAATTACACTACTTTCGGGATTACTCCAAGGCACCCGAATAAAGATTATTGAATAGAAACTTATTTACATCAGAGCTGTACTCGAAGTCCTCGCGGCTAGCTTCGGACACATCCCCACCGGTGTACACGACCGACTCTCCCTTCAACTCGTAGCCACTATCTTCCATGAGCATACTGGAAACAAAGTTCATCATCAGCCTATGATAGTCCACTGTTGGACGGAGGTCTCTTCTATTAACTATGCGAATAGACGCATTAGGAGGTAAATACCCATAATCGCCACGCTGGGCAAGCGGATTGGCAATCGCAGTAATGTGCCTACTATGATGACGCTGCAGCCCATCATCAATCTCTTATCAAATAATGGTCAATGACTCTTCAATCCCTCAGTCGACTCTTACGACACCCGCAGGAGGAGTTGGGGTGGAGACAAATGTATTCTTACTGCCATCACCACACGGCAACAAAGTTCAATGAACCAATTTTCGGGTTATTTCCACCTGTTAGTCTGTCCACTGTCAGATGGATGGTAGGCCATCTGACATCAGTGGTATATTGTTGTTGTTGTATTTCAGGCCATTTTTTTCTGCAACTAGACATCATATGTGCCTATTTTGCGTGGTCCCAACCAACGCTGGCCCAGAACTTGTTAGGGACTTCACATAGACCCTTGAATTTCTTCGCAGGTGTATGCAGGTGTCACAAGATGGAGCGACGACCTGGTAAAGGTTGCGGGTGTCCAATGGATGCGGACAGCTCATGACCGATCTTTGTGGAACTCTCTGGGGGAGGCCTATGGCCAGCAGTGGACTTCAATTGGCTGATGATGATGATGTATGCAGGTTTCTTCACGATGTTTTCCTTCACCGTAAAGCTCTTGTGAATATCAAATTATACTTCGTACATAAGTTTTTGAACATAAGTTTCTGGAGTATATGTCAAATTTTGATGTTTAGGCGTTTAGATTTGATGTTAGGCAGTCATATTACTTTTATAATAGGTACTTACATAACTCTTTCAACGTCATCTGTGATATGTTTCACGGCATCCATTAACGACTCCACAGGTATTCCTATGTTGCTGCCTTGAGAATGTTTATCAAACAATCTATTGATCTCCTCAGACAGCAAGTCCAGAATCACATCGTCTTGGCGTCTTTCCTGAAATAAGTAATTAACTTATTCATAAACGTCTGCTAACTTAGCAAACCGCTAAGTATTTGTCCCTTAGCAGGCTATGCATATGGGTCAATCACTTTTTTTTTGTTGTTATTCTGTCACATCACCCAGGGGACAACAGTGGGATAGTTTGTTAGACGAAAGTATCATGCACACTCTACTATCATGATGAGTCATGACCCACCTTGGAAAGGCCACATAACTCTCAAAAAATTCAAAGTTTTGTCAATTTGAATGCTGCTATACTGTGATTTTAAGGGTGACCCAGGAGAACGTAACCATGGCAAAGAATGACATAAAAAAGTGATTGACCCATATCTATTCTATGTCGATTTCCCGGCGTTTGCTGTAATGTACATTTTTTTTTCAAAGTTTGAATTCAACTAAAATGCATTGCTCCTGGTATAGAAAACTCCTTGTACAACATACAAAGAAAGAAAATCACATAAGGCAATGTTTCTTTTGTGCGCTGTTTATCAGATGTTTCAAGAGTTATTTGCCTGCTTAAGCTCGTACGACTCACCAACTTTAATTTCGTATTTTTATTTTTAACTCTGCTACTATATGTAAATAGATAAGCATTTCGCTTGTTTCAAAAAGCAATTAACCAAAATAAATTCTACTTTGATTGGTTTATGAAGATTATAATTGGATTGCAACAACTATGTACATTGGATCTTACGAGATTACATGACATGACTTTCGTCAAAGTAGTGTGAAAACAGAACACCCGTGTCAGTAAAAGTATACATTACCTCGTAAGGAAAATTGTACACCCCTACTACTTTGTAATACTGATTCCAGTATGGTACATTCTCGCCCCAATTCACATTGTTCCACATGTGCCCCTCGTCTCCGGAGCTAAGGTTGATCCTGTACGTCAAGTTTTCCATCAATCGCATCACTTCGTCCATCAAATCTTTACCGGTAATTTCGTTCTTCTCCATCAAATATTGTGTGGTTTTGGAGAAACGCTTC